>PIJE02006125.1:15000-16156 GCA_002895965.2 Coryphaenoides rupestris
CAGTTAGAGTCTGGGGGTGGGTGGGACTGCAGCCTCACCTGGCCCAGTTAGAGTCTGGGGGTGGGACTGCAGCCTCACCTGGCCCAGTTAGAGTCTGGGGGGGTGGGGGGGGCTGCATGATTAAGCCAGCCACCAAACACACACACACACACACTCCCACAACTCCATTGCATAGATTTTTTTCATTATGCTGAATATCTAAGCCCCTCCCCCCCCCCCCCCCCCCCCCCCCCCCCCCCCCCCCCCCCCCTCCCCATCACCACATTGCTTGTTTCGTGTTTCCCGCCATTCCCATTCTCCCAGTAAAAACGCAGTCTCCCAAAGTCCGGCTTTCCTCTCAGTGTGTGAGATCAAAATATAAGGGCTCTCTCATGACCTGGCTACCTTAAAACAACACCTCACCTCTCATGCTTGCCTGTGGAGTCCTCCTGCACAATCAAAATCACTTTTTCATTTTCTTTTTCCCTTGTGTATTGGCAGTTATCAGCAGGATTTTGATCAAAACCGTTCTCAGTGAGATATGCATGCAATAGAGAATTCCAGTTTCGGCCTGACTGCTTGAGACCATATAAGGACTTCTCTAATTTGCATACTAGCTTCTCTCCTGTTTTTGACTTTTTCTCATAACCTTCAGGTTGTTCGAGATAGACCTCACAGTCAATTGGTGCGTGTAGGTATGCGGTTGTCACATCCATCTGATGTAAAACTAGATCTTCCTGCACTGCTTTTTGCATGACTACTCTGACAGTTGTCATGTCAGCAGTAGGCGAGAATGTTTCCTCATAATCGATGCCTTGTTTTTGGCTATAACCTTTTGCAACAAATCTTGCTTTATACTTATCTGACCCATCCGTATTACTCTTGAGTGTATACACCCACCTACCCCCCACTGCCTTTTTGCCTGGTGGCAACTGGGTGATTTTGAATGTATCATTCTCTTTTAGTGACTGCATTTCATCATTCATTGCACTTATCCACTGCAGGGGGACCCTTCGAGGCGGGCGGCCATCTTGTTTCTACATCCGTTTTGCGTCGCGTGCGCGTAACTCACAAAGCCATTGATCAAGGATCAGAGATTATATATCACAGGTATATCTATTTTTCTGTGGCTTCAACGGGGCCGGTAGTAGTAGTAGTAAGTATCTTCTCTACTTTT
>PIJE02006126.1:0-16154 GCA_002895965.2 Coryphaenoides rupestris
TCACACCCGGGAAGTGGTCTCAGGGGGTCCAGGGCAAGGCAGGCGGGAGGGTAGTCAGGCAGGCAAGGGTCATACACACAACGGGTTCTCAGACAATCCAAAGGTCAGGGCACACAGCCACTTCTGTCTCTCTTGAACTCACTCGTCGTTTGCTGCACTCTTCCTCCTTCTCCTCCTCCTCTTCTCTCCACTTCCAACGCAACCACTTCCTCTCTCTCTCCCACCCACTTCCTCCTCTTCTTCTCCTCTTCTCACACACTCCTCTTCCACCTCTTCCACTCTCTTCCACTCTCTTCCACTCTCTTCCACTCTCTTCCACTCTCTTCCACTCTCTTCCACTTTCTTCCTCCTTCCACTCTCTCGACCCTCTCCACCACCCAGGTCCTCTCCTATTTATTGTCTGGATCCAGGGCCCTGATTGGCTGCCGTGGATTGCTCTCAACGAGCCGCAGCCACATCCACTGAGGCTAATTGTCTCTTTCCAAATTCCTGTCTCCTCGGCTCCCTCTGGGGGCCGAATGGGGAATTGCGGTTCCCCCGACTGTCGTCCACACTCCTTAGTCGGCCCCTCAGTGGCCGTCTGCCACATACCCTCCCCCTCAGCTCCGACCAGGAGGGAGGGGCTGAGCGCCTCTTTCAAGGCTCGCAGTCATGCCACACTGTATTACTCAGGCTACACATTTTCATTAACTGGTTTGGGTATTGTAGATATTAATATGACAGGTATACCGTATTAATTATTGTTATTATTCGTCCATTATTGTCATTATTGCCTTATCTAACCTTATTCTTATCTTATCCCATGATCATTATGAGTGTTGTTTGATTAATTAATAAATGAATTGCTATCTTTGCGTTGTTGCGACTTTGGTTCGTCTGTCCGCGCAGGAAACACCTGCAAGTCGTAGATCGTAGTTGAACATGGAGACTGCGCGGATTGTGTTAACTCAATAGCGGGATCAGATATATTAGTGGTAGCGCTCACTAACAGTGCATGTTGCTACAGCTCTGGGCAGCACATCTGCTATCCAATCCCTTGCTCGGCACCTCGCAGTACGAGAGACGCCCCATACCGACCCCACTATAGATACAACGTTACTTTATCTTTATGCTTTTACACGCGCGATGACCGAGTCGCGCATGCCGTGGCACCGAAATCAGCTTCAATACCTACCTAGCGCACATGTCCGTCAAGCAACCTGCTCATGAGCACCTGAGTTAGAAAATACACGGACCGAGTCCCAGGAGGCTCCACCGATACGGTCGACCTCGGCTCTGCCGGAGCTCACCGACCGGTGAGGGGGAGGGGGGCGGGGTTGGGGGTGGGCGGGTCGCTGCTTGGCGGGAGTTCAGTAAGTACTGTAGAAATCAGTACTGAACGATAAAAAGAAATAATCATATGACATGCGTCATGATAGTGAATCATAGTGTGTTCAAGTGTGTTCCATTTTTGCATCACAATTCACTGAAAAAACTATTAAAATCATGATGTGACATTTGCTGGTGTCTAGTACCAAACTAGTACTTCTGCAGAATAAAAATGTGTATTGCTGAGCATCTCTGTAGTACTCAATAGATAATTGTGTTGCAATTGATAATTGTGTTATACATTTACATTTAAATACAATTGCAGCCAACTTCCATTTGGATATTGTATTTGGCCATATTGCGATTTTGATAATATTGATTAATTGTTTAGTGCTAATAGAAATGTTCATAAGATACTAGAGGCAGATGCAGATTTTGGCCGATAACAGGCTATGTACATCGGTGGCCAAGAGATATAGTTGTTTAGCAGACACTTTAACCTCACATTAAGGAATGAGACGCCCTCCACAAACTCTATTAGGTGACTCGAATGCTTGTGATGGAGTGAGTGATGTGTTGCTGTCTTAGTCAACGTTGTATTGGCGATTGCATAGTTCGAATGGTGTTTAGTCGTTGTGTTGCGTTGCTGTGTGTTGTGTAGGGTGGGTGAGGGTCGGGCGTGCTGGAGCCTGGGGAACGCCTACGTGTCTTTAGCCAATCACAGACAAGCCCTCCACTACGCCAGGAAGCACCTGGACATATCCAAAGAGGTGAGCGTCTCTCTGAAAACTCATCCATCTGGGTCAATGGAAGGGCAATCGTCAACTGTCATGTCTGCTGTTGTTCTAACGTAAGAGGGTACTGCTTCAATATCGCAATCAACCCAAACAATGTGGGAAAAGTCATCGGTCCGGAATTTGTGTTCCCCATTCTTTCCGATCTGGATAAATGACACAAACGGTCCTCACAAACTTCTCAAGTGATTTTCTTCCCAATTCTTTGGGGGGGGGGTGCGAACTGAGTTTATGTTTCTTTTTATCGTTATTTATTTCTCACAGCACTCGTATGAAACAGTCCTCTCTGACATGGCTAGAAAATACCCATGAGGTTGAATGAGGTTCAATAATAAATCTTCTTGTATTTTGTGTATATATACTGTATAGTGCTTCAGTTTTATTTACTTTATATGTTATTGTAGCAATGTTCCTTGTTTGTGGGTTTGATCGGGTTCGTTACCGGGAAGGGAGAGACGGGAGTCGGGCCGGATGCCATGCGGCTCTTTTAATAATAATAATCACAACAGAAATTCAACTAGGTCGCCAACTTCAAACCACAGTTCTAATATTTGCTATCCCCCCACCCCCCCCCCAGATCGGGGACCGTAACGGCGAGCTGACGGCCAGGATGAACGTGGAACAGCTGATGGAGGTCCTGGGGGTGAGCGAGACCGACCTTTCACCCTGCAGCTCCGAGTTTGAGATCCAAGGTACAGTTGCGTCTCGCTGGCATTAATCTGTTGCACGTGTGTTGTTGTTGTTTTTATTGACACCGGTATTGTGAAGTTTACAGTTGTATCTGCCAGTGTGGCTCATAGTACTTGTACGCCAACAGTACTAATTCCAGTACATTCACACTCAACGTTCACATAGTGTACTATTTCAGTGAATATTGTTTTTGTTTCGTTAAATACAGTCCACTTAAATGCACATACAAGCAAAATATTTCATATGGAAACTGTAAAGTAGAAACCCAGATGGTGAAATCTGTTGGACAGGCCAAAGTCAATGCGTTGTTCTTCTTGCCCAGTTTGTTATGTAACATCACACCCCATCACACACCCCATCACACACCCCATCTCCCCCATAGTTGCTGGGTTCAATCCTCAATGTCTTGTCTTCAGAACACAAAACTCCTCATTGACTGCCTTGGCACACAGATGACGAGGTTCCGACCACGAGGTCCAATTAAAATGTGTAGCTACCTATTTATAAATGTGATTTAGTTGTATTTAATTTCATTCGTCTATTCTGGACAAAATATGACACTTGCATGAGAAGGGGCAGCCTGTTGTAAACATAACCACGCGGGTGTAAAAATAAGGCTGGACACGAAACACAGAGACGAGTAGAACACACATACACAAACCCACCGTACACAAGCAGTGTGTTACTCCTTTACAGAGAATTTAAGTGAGGGGGGCGGGGGGGGGGGTGGGTGTACACGCAAAAGATATCGTGTTCTATGCACAAAGTTTACTATCATTCCACACGGTGATTACGTCACTGACTTTCATTGTATGATCAATCCCGGTACTGTGGAATATGGTGTCAGAGAAAGGCGTATGACGCACAGAGCTACAGCTAGCCACCATGTTTCCTCGTTCCAGTCACATGTCAATCTGCTTCACGCTTTCAAGAGTCCTGGCTGCAGGGCCCCCAGCTCTCACCAAGGTCCAACATTCATAACCCCCCCCCCCCCCACCCCTCAAGTGATGTGTGAAAGGACGCCTTATTATTAGCCTTGTTTGTCTCATTGTCTCGCCTCTCACTCTGGCTCTGAAAGAAGAACCTCTCATTTCTCCACCTCCGAATGACCACACGTACCATCGAGCTGGGAAGGACTTTTCTATGATGTTTTTATTGCGTTTCGCTCGGAACTAGTATTGTACACGTATTTTTTTGGAAGGGACGTTGTTTTCAATTCCCCAGCTAGCCTCTTATTTTGAAGGTTTGTTTCTTTTGGTTTTCTTCCGTTGCTTTTATTTTGAAGGCTCAATGACGACGCTAATGGAATGTGTCTTGTTTTAATGTCTTTTGACAGGAGCAAGACCCAAATTCACCAAGAGAAATAGCACGGACAGTGTGGAGTTGTGGAAGTACCCGTCGGATAAGGTATTCCTAACACAAACAATGCCGCTAGCCTATCACAGTATGACAAAGCCCATTCACCTGTCAAACTACATCATTCTTGAGCCATTACCATGAGCATTCCTAAATCTACACACGTGAACGCTAAATATAAACCTGACCCTCGACTTTGACTGCAGAACGGAGACAGCCAAGACCTCGACAGCATATCCCGGAGATCCAAGAGTCAGCTGTCCCAGCCGGGCCCCAGGACCGGCTATCCCGACAGTCAATCATCGGACGACAGGCTGTGGTCGGACTCGCCCGTAGACGCCGATGACATCACCGTGCAAGTCCCGCCCCCAGTAAGTAGCAGCCACACACTCAAATGTAAAAGCAATTCATCAAGTAAACCTCTTGATTATTCTTCCAATTATGAATAATGAAATAGATAACAATTATTGTTAACATTTTTAATAATTGACTGGGTTTATTTAATTATTGAAATTTGAATTTGACATCTTGTGTGTGTGTGTGTGTGTGTGTGTGTATCCGTCTGCCTCTATTTAATGGCTTGCCAGTGTACACGTCACGTGGCCATAGAACACCCAGCACACTCCACATACAATATGAGCAGGGGGACATCCCGGATGGAACCATCAACAGCAACAAGGTTTGATCCCCTTGCCTGTCATTTGTTTTTATTGTAAATTGTCTTACTTTCTGCCCAAAGCAGTGGCCATGCTTGTGTGAAGAAAAATATTCAATCATCAACGTTTTGATACATTCCGATGGCGCGAGTTAAGTGGAATATACGTTCCACTGGTGGTTCTACACCTAACCGCGCACAGACACCCCTGGGTGGGGTTTGCAGTGGAACCACCACACAGGGTTGGGTCTGGCTTGTGGGCCGGAAGGCCACTGGGAAGAAATGACTTTGCAGACGTGTGTGTGTGCGTGTGTCTCACCAGTCTCTTGTTGTGCTCTCGCTCTTTGCGAATGATCTCCGCCAGTAGCTCCTGTCTCCTCTGGGCGTCCTCCACCTGCAGAGTTCACCATTAAACCACCATTCATTCACCATGACCATGAAATGGTCATTGAACTTCCTCAGTCCCCACTAATGGTTTGCACCCATTTCACCCATTTGTAGGTAAGATTTGAGTGTTGTAATGACAGAGCAGAAGAGGGCATGATTAACCCTAACCCTGATTGGTCAGAAATTATCCAAGCGCAGTCTAAAGCCTAAATGGTCTCATATTGTGTGTACAGTCAACTGGAACAGTTAGCACTCAAATATATAATATATGTATTTACATATTTTATAAACAAATCGAACAAAAGGCTTTTTGAGACAGCATTCCCAGTATGCTGGCATGTCATACCAACCCTCCCAATACAACACCCGGCCTTAATTGTCCCCTTTTACTTGCCAGTGCACCCCAGTAAGAGAGCATGGCTAGGCTAAGCTAACTGGCTAGCAGCAGGTCATGTGGTGGTGGTACCTGGCTGCCCAATTTGCGTCGCTGGTGGTGGTGGGCGCTGGAGGCGGCCAGACCGTGCAGGCGGTCCACCTGGCCCATCTGCTGCTGCCACATGCGGGCCAGGCCGTGCGGGGAGAGCTGGAGGAGCGGGAACTCCTGCAGGAGTACGGGGAGCAGGTCGTTCTCCTTCACCTTCACTGGGGGGGAAGGGAGAGAGGGAAGTATCCATGTCAGGATCCCTGGCTGACATCAACGATGAATGTCTGTTGAAACATTACTTGCTGGTTCTATGATAAATTAGCTTAATAATAACAACAATAAAACACCAGGCGTTGACATTTTAACCTGCTCAGCAAAGTCTGTGACATTTACATGACTTTACTGTAAATACGTCCTGATTCAACTCCAGCGACAACAAACGCCTTCTGCATTATTGGTGCCATTTCAATTGGTACCCTGTGTGCACTCAGATAGTCAGCACACAGCGTTGTTAGCAGCTTAGCTTATCTATGAAATGTGAGTTTAAATATCCACATCCCTGATTTCAAGGAAGTGGTTTCATAATATGTAGACATGACACACACACACACACACACAGAGACACACACACACACTCACACACACACAGCACATAACATAAGCAGACAGAGGAAGTACAGAAGATCTAGTGAGTGTGTGTGTGTGTGTGTGTGTGTGTGTAGTGTGTGTGTGTGTGTGTGTGTGTGTCTGGTGTGTGTGTGTCTGTGTAGTGTGTGTGTGTGGTGTGTGTGTGTGTGTGTGTGTGCTAGTGTGTAGGATCTAGTGTTACTGTGTAATGCTAGTGCTAGTGCGTTACTGCTAGTGCTAGTGCTAGCATGTTACTGCTAGTGCTAGTCCATCAACATTATACACGACACACACGATGACAGTATCAGCTGTTCCTTGAAAAGGGATCCGCATTGCGGCACCATCCTGGTAGTCATGCCATACCACCGGGACGAGAGGAGCTTCTCTCACTGGACGATCATAGATTCACATGGGGTCTTAGAGGTTTGCCTGCCGGTAAGCGCAACGCGAGCGGCCGTCGTATCGTGTACTCTGAATGGGGAGCGGCAGCGACGCAGGCTGGGCAATGAAATGCCGCACCACCAATAGCTTTTCCAGCACTCAGGCGTTGTTTGTCCGTTGGCCGGTGGAGAGCGAGAGGTGAAAGAGTTCACGAGGTAGGACTCTTACAAAGGCTCAAACGCTGTCAATGTATGTCACCAGCCCGTTCGCTCTTTGACGCAGTGTTGAACACATCGACAACCAGTCCGTGGTGAGTATTTTCACAGATTGAGTTAACTATATTTATGATTAAGCGTTTTAGTGAAACAGTTATAGCTAATAGTTAATCACGTAAGAAGTATAATGTATTCAACAGATAAAACCCACCCAATTATGTGCTTTTATTCACCATTCCTCATTCCGTTATGACTGATAGGTCAGCCTGTTCCGGATATGCGGCAACACTGCAAGACATGTAGCATAATGCAGTTGCCCTTCTCCTCACCAAACATATCACCACAGGGATTCACAGTTGAAGGAGTCGAGGAGAAATGAGACAGATATGCCGGGCTCCATTCTCCGCATACACCGTCCTGCTCGAGAGAAGTGAATTGCTTCCGAGCTTGCTTATTAGCCTCTGCACGTCCAGCCTGCTGTGCTGTGACTGCAGCGCTAGGGAGCGGAACAGCCTGCGCTCGCGCGCACATTGTTGCCTGAGGCTACCAGCCAGTCCACCGGGCATAGAAGCCGGCAGAACCACCCAGCAGGAGAGGACGTGGCATCCTCTAGCGTACAGTAAGAGCCCTGTCGAGTGAACTGTAGAGTGAACACTCACTGCAGAGTGAACTGTTGTAGGTGTTACACCCCCCCCTTGTCTCACCCCTTCATCCACACACACACTCCAGCCTGCCCCAAAAGAGCGCATACCCCGATCTGGGAGGAATTCCCCTTTAGTTCCCACCACATTAAATAAACCCCCGTCACCCTGTTCACTGTTTGCACCCCCAGGAGTACGTGAATGCAATCCAACTGCCACATATACATAACAAATGGTAAATAGTTAGCACTTTTATCCAAAGTGATTTACAGTTGCCTCACATTCACCCATTCATACACCAACGGCGGTACCAACCAACACGTCAGGAGCAGTTAGGGTTAGGTGGTGTCTTGCTCAGGGACACCTCGACACTTAGCTAGGAGGGGGAGCCCGGGGATCGAACCAGCATCCTTCCTGCTCTTACCTCCTGAGCTACTGCCGCCCCCATACCACATGTTAGGCCACATGTTAGGCCAGTATCGGCCTGGTTATACCGATCCACAGTATCGCAGCACCCCGAGTATTCTATCATATCAACTATGCTCTGTTCGACCACGGCCATTTAAAAAAACAATGGCAGAAACAATAGATCTGAAGATCTGTTCATATAAACCGCAACAAAGATAAAATCTATATTTGTAGATTTTTGTGCGTCAATTAACTTCCAACACTCAAAAATGGCTGTCATATGCCATAGTGATGTCGCCGCCAGTCTCTGACCAGCTCTCGTGTCGAAGGAACCACTAGCATGTGATCCTGTCATGTGCACTAATGGCCACAGGCATGGCTGAGCCCAGCGTCTCAATAGTAAACACAGGGCCATTGTGGTGAACCGGGGGGGGGGGGGGGGGGGGGGGGGGGGGGGGGGGGGGGTGAACTCACGGCTTGCTGTGCCCTGAGCCTCTCCTGGGCCAGCCTGGCTTCCTCTCTGGCCTCGTAGCGCCTCAGCTCCTCCTCGTAGGCCTCATTCACTAGCTGCTGCTGCAACACACACACACACAGCTTCTTAACACCACCATCATGCACACTACAGTCTGTCTCATGGCAGTCTTAACGCTTTGTGTTTTGATAGCTTTATTTTGTACCTTATGGTCACTGAAAATGGCTGATGTAAAGGCATGAGAATAACAATATGTAATTCTTCAACAGTGATTGATTCTGGTCTTAGAGTATGTGTGTGTACGTGCGTGCATGTGTGAGTGTGTGCGTGTATGAGATCCCTGATGAAGGAGGGGGAGGTCCTACCTGGCAGACTCTTCTTCCTCTCTCCTGGACGTGGCTCCTGGTGGAGGTGGGGGCAGGCTGCAGGTTGGTCTGGCGCCGGGGCCCCGGGACCCTGGTGGGGCCCCCTGGCTGGCTCTGCGCCTGAAGAGGGGATGGAGAGCGAGGCGGTGTGTGTTGTTTGGGCTGAGGGCGGGGCGTGTCTGGAATACAACCACACACAAGTAGTGGTTAGCGAGAGGCAGCCTGTGTCAATCGTAACATTTATAGTGCTGTGTGAGTGTGTGTGTGTGTGTGTGTGTGTGTGTGTGTGTGTGTGTGTGTGGTGTGTGTGTGTGTGGTTGTGTGTGTGTTGTGTGTGTGTGTGTGTTGTGTTGGTGCGTACGTGTATGGTACCAGTTTCGATACCGGTGCCAAAACGATACTTTTTTCGATACCTATGTGTAAATAAAAGCACATTTCATAATGCAATTGCCAGAACATGTTTTTACTGTAATACCTGTAATATCTTTTTACATTAGTTTTTCAAATAGAAAGAGTCCAAGTGTCATTCATTTCAAGTATGAAATATTTATTGCTCCTTTTTCACTTAGACAATTTGTAAACTAGGCCGTGTTTCCCATACATTGATTTATTTGTGGCGGCCCACAACAGAATGAAAACTGAGCTTTAATGATCCCACCCCCCTCTAAGTTCACCAGATTATGCCTTATAGTTTTAACTTGAAAATGTCTAACATTTTCACACACAGAGAAAGAAGCTCTCAAATTGCACCAGATTGATGCATTTTAAGTTTAAAATGTCCACATTTTAACTTACTCTATCCATGTTGAGGAAGCAGTCCTGTTCCCCGTTATCGTTAACGTTACCGCTAGTAGTAACGTCAGTAGTCGGTGTTTGCAGTCAAACACAGTGCAGCTCTCTTGTCTCAGGTTAATGACGTGAGAGATTAAATGCTTCATTAAATTAGAAGTGTTGCCACCCGCGTCAGCTGTGGTCTTATCACAAATATTACATTTTGCACGTCCCTACTTTTTATAAAATCTAACCAGACCTTGGACCGCGGTTGGACATTTTCCACTCTCCGCAAAATGCGGACCATCCCATGGCTCGGTGTTTACATGCGTAGTGACGTCGTAACGCAAGGACGCAATTGACGGAGCCCCGCCCCATCAGAACCGCGAATTAACGGAGCCCCCCCCCCCTCAGAACCGCGAATTAACGGAGCCCCCCCCCCCCAGAGACGCTGACTCGGAGCCCGTCGCGCGCCTCACGGGAGCGTCATTGCGCATCCTTGGCGCAATATCTGTGATGTCCACCAATGTCCAAAACAAAAATACGCCCTTGCATACCGCCACCTAAACCAGCAGTCACGTTAGATTTTAGAACAAATATAGTGATTGGATGAGAGACGAGGAAAAAAAAAAAGGTACCGAAGTTTGGCACCGAATGTTCTGACCTCTGCCGGTGCTCGGTAGTACCGCAGTGATTCGGTCGGTACCAAAAAAGTACCGAATTTCGATACCCAGCCCTAGATCTATTAGAGATGTCACGTGACCAATCAGTGTTTGTTACTGCCGCAACCGGCCCCCGACATGCATGTTGAGACACTCCCTTCAGTCTTGAGTTCGAGGCTCCGACGTGAGTCTTATCACTCTTCAATGCCATCCGCAGTGAGTCGATGCATGATGGCGCTGAGCGCTTATACACTGGATCTGTGTGAGCTGTGAATGGAGGTGATAATATTCAGCACGAGTCAACCGCAGTCAGTCACATCTAAGATCCAGAGAACCAACAACATAGCCATCCCATGCCACCACCATACACTCACCCATACTATAAATGACCCGACTGCATACAACCGTGCACACAACACAACCTATCCCCCTATATATTAGATTTAATCTCACAGCACACACACACACACACACAGACACACACAGACAGCCACACACACACACACACACACACACACACACACACACACACACACACCACCCACACACACGCACCCAGGGAAGGGCAGGAGTGAGTGTGAAGTTTTTCTGACCATGTGGTGGAGCCCCTTCCTCCTGCTCGCCCTTCATTCCTTTCTCCGCGGGGAACACAGTGGCCTCTCCTCCCTCAATCCTTTCTCCGCTTTGCCCTTCTCCACAATCGATATTATTTTCCTCCTCCTCCCCTCGCCGTGCCGTCTGCAGGCTGGCCCCCTCCCCACCCCTCACCCCCCCCGCCTCCGCACCACACCACCGCCACCGCCAGCACCACCCTCCCGGCCGGGGGGGCTGCTACCTAGTCCAGTCGGGGGCGCAGGCAGCTTCCTTGTTCGCTCTCATCGCTTTACACAGACAGCCAACTTTTTTTTATTGCATTTCATTTTGTGTGTGTGTGTGTGTGTGTGTGTGATTACTTATTTAGACAAATTCGGAAATGTTGAGTACGTCGGTGCACAAAATTTGCACCAGCCAAACGCTGGTACAATATGCTGGTACAGTGGCTGGTAGATTTGCTTCACTCATCACCAGCCGAACAATACAATGTTCAATCGATTGTCTGGTCAAATTTGAACACTAGCCATTTGACCAATGGACAAAAAAAAGTACATATTGCACCCTGTTTGAGATAATGTAAGATGATGAGGTCATCAATTGTGGCTCATGATGTTAGTGGGGGGCCCAAAAGTGTTTTTTTTACTGGTTTAAGGGAGATTTCTTTATTAACTGTGCGTCTATTCATTAAATAGATTAATTCATCTTCATGCATCGTTTCAGTTAATCAAAACAGAATAACTGTCATAAAATGACCTTGGACACAAGCAGAAAGACACCCACACAGCCCCACACCACAACACAGACTCGCATCACTGTATACACATATCTTTAAACACGTGGCACGTGGACTTGACTGGCGTTACTCACTCATTCTCGCTATGGAACTCATATCACCCTGCTGCATTCGCGCTGGCCCGCAGTCGCTCTCGTGATTCCGCCTGCAGGCTGATATTATGTGCGGTCGGCGGGGGCGACAGGCTCGCAGGATCGTGAAGGATCGACAACGCTCTGCGTCTGCAACACATCGAGGGAAATTCAGCATACCCCTCAATCCTGGCTCTTCTCCTCTTAACGCTTCCTTGATTGCAGAGGGGTACGGGTGGTATCGGTTATGCGGTGAACACACGTTCTCACTCAACTAGGGTTCCTTCTATACGTAATCAATCAACTCTACATCATCCTCACGTTCTCGTCTCTTCAGTGTATTCAACTACACATCACGTATCATCATATGCCTCACACGGTCAGGTGAGACACAAGCAACATAACCTCTGAATCATGCCGCAGTAGGACACCCACGATTCAGCACAACGGAGAACTTAGAGAACTCCTTATTGTATCAGTATAGTGATGACTGCACTCTAATACTTCACATGTCTTGGGCTTCATATACGGAATCTTTGTCTTGAGAGAGAATACATGTCCTTAAAGGGTTTAAGGTTTAAGCCTGGTGTGAACAGTTTAGCGTGATCTACGGTTCGTGGAGGTGCAGTCGAGTCTTCCACACGGGTGTCGGCGTGGCGCACTCTGGCGTGGCCGGCCTCGTCTGGAAACATTTTCCTTCAGTAGAGATAGCATCTCAGATAGCTGAAAGCACACTGAGAGTAAGGTATGGCAGCGGAGTGGTGTTGGTTTTGAGTTATCACTTAACACACTAGATGCAGAAAGACAGCTCCGCAGAGCTGGAGAGACAAGAACATCACAAAGAGCGCGCGCGACTGTAACGTAGGCAAGATCAAGTGACCACAACAACAATTTTTTAGAGCATTTTTAATTGCTCATGTATCGGTGTTCGCGGCATTGCAGCCGGTTTGTCGGTAGGCATCAGACCTCAGCCGAGCATCACCAATCATTTGCTGCGCAGTGTGGAGTTTTTGGTCTCGGACACGTGTAGTTAGGACAGTATAAGATCACATGAGGTAATGAAATCGGCGAATTATACCCAATCCATTTTGGATATCCACAAGGCCTCTGCGCAGCTACGCTTGGCTCACCAAGTAGATTGAGCACGGAGGGATTAACACTTTGGGTATTTTCACTTGCACACTTCTACTATCATCTGCACTTTACTCATAGATCACAACTCTACAGAGTGCCTCAGTTTTTCCCGACGTGTTATCCGCGGGACCAGTCGGCACAATACAGAACTACACCTAGCAAAAGAACCAAGTGAATTGTAGCATTACCAAGTAATAAGTAAATATAATCCGGGGTATCAAATGGACTGAATTGATTGACATTTCAAGTTCAAGCCTTCCACAGGAGCAAGAGCTCATTCATACGTCCATGATTATGATTCCGTGTCTAATTAAAACAGGTCGGCCTCTTTAAATGAGGTCATGAAAAGACCAACTGATCGCGAACCGAACGGCAGCGCACCTGACATGACCAGCATGACTGACTCGGGTGAAGAGTGTTATTGAGAAGAGAGAACCAGATTAAATGAAAGTAAATGAATGATTAGATCTTTTGTGGACGTTGTTTAGCCTTGGTTCATTAGGCCTAGTCTGAGAACCTGTTTTGTGTACCGACCCTTGCCTGCCTGACTACCCTCCCGCCTGCCTTGCCCTGGACCACATGAGACCACTTCCCGGTGTGATACCCCCTGTTTATGGATTACGACGACGACTCTTGGATTACGGACTTGGCACGATAAGAACCCTGCACTTCCCCTTCCCCCCTGTACAGTAAATAAAGTATCGGATTACATTGAATATTGGTGTGGGTACGTGGATTTATTATCTTCAGTCAGGTGGACACAACAATATAGGTGTGTGCCACAATACATATTATAATCATAGGTGTCGGCCTACACATTCTATTTTGGTCCTTTTTAAAAATGTATGTGTATAGATATAAAATATACAGAGTACTGGTACACTACTACTACTATATGCCCTACTGTTAATACATGATTAAAAAAATGTTGGAGTATGGAGTGATGTATAGGTAAACTCAGGTAATATTGTCACACCGCCACCAGAGGGCAGCGTGCTCCACCTCACCTGTAGTACTCGGTGGCTGCGTTGAACTGGCCCAAGAATATCAGCGCGTTGCCAAGATTACTGTAGGCTCTCCGCTCTGCTGCTTTGTCACCAAATTCTTTGGCAATGGACAGCCGCTGCAAAAAGGGACAACATTTCCAGCACAAAGGACACATCGGATTATATCATCAACGAGCATATCCATCATTAGACGTTGATGAATGTAATGATTTAGGAATTCATTTAATTGATGAACAACTGACAAATCCTGTTCAACCCGCTGTTCAACATAT
This sequence comes from Coryphaenoides rupestris, assembly GCA_002895965.2. Taxonomy (NCBI): domain Eukaryota; kingdom Metazoa; phylum Chordata; class Actinopteri; order Gadiformes; family Macrouridae; genus Coryphaenoides; species Coryphaenoides rupestris. The sequence goes on from PIJE02006126.1 coordinate 14,028, forward strand.
TTTTATTTTCAAGATGTTTTTTCATATGCAAGATTTGTCATATCTAGCATCTCATCTAACTAGCCTCCTGGCTAATTCTGGCATATTTATTCACTGTTTATTAATATGCACTGTCCCTGACAAATAAATAAAATCGGGTCGTCTCATGCCCTTGCTCTATCGTGTCGTGCTGCACTGTGCAGGAAGCACGCGCCTCACCTGTCGATGGAACTTGATGGCCTCCACGAAGTTCCCCAGCAGGTAATGTGTGTTGCCAAGGTTACCGAACGCCCTCCCCTGGGCCGCGCGGTCACCCAGTTCCTTGACCAGTCCCAGGTTCATTCTGGAGAGAAGACGCAATACACAACACACATCACTTGTAAGGAAGGTGATACCATCGGGGGGCAGGATAGTGTCCTGTGTAGGATGAAGGTTAGGACCAGGATGCTCTGTCGCTTGGTAAATAAGTACCGGGTTCGATTCCTCTAGGTCCACAGACTAAACTGAAGGCATGCTTGGAGCAATAGGCTAAAACCACTAGCTTCTACCAAATTATCTATCTTAATCATCTCATCACTGTGGATACAATCGTCTGCTAATTGACTCAATAGTCCTGACCATAGACCTGGCCAAAACGGCAATATAACACACAGATACATTGAGGTTTCATACAGGGTAGTAAAGTGTAGTTGTTGAAAATGCAGATGGCAGCATCATAACACAATTTCCCCTCACCACGTAATGTATGTGGCAATGTGCAGCACACACTTCATTAGCTGTATGTACATTCTAGTATACTTCCAAGGTTGGAAAAGAAACACTATAGGACAGAATCACGCTGTAATGAAGTGTAAACTGACACGGGGTTGTCATAACGATGTTGCCGTTGTCATATCTCTCAGATGAATCCCTTTGTGTGTACACTCCCAATTCTCCAACCACCCAGCTGGCTGTGAACCACTCCAGATAAGCGCTTTCTACTTCCTGGTTGCATGGCAGTGAAACCTCTTCTGGGTCATTATTGACCGTTTAACCCCCACGCCGTTAATCGCCCACGGTTCAGTAACGAGTGGGCTGTAATAGTTCCTAATAGCCCTGATAAACCCGTGCGACGGTCGTAGTGTCTCCCCCCCCCTCCCTCCATCTCTCTCCCTTGCATCAATAAACAGACACACTCAAAATGCAATGAGGCACAGTGAGTGTGTGTGTGTGTGTGTGGGCGGGATGGGAAAAAAAATCTTACCACGATAATTATGGGAAAACGTGAATGGCATCGATAAATATCACAATGTGCTTATGAATTGAAAGTACCATTCTTCCACATATACATCATTACATTGATGTACATGCAAATGTAAAGTATGGTATCAGACTAAAACCAGTTTTCCTTATTTACCATATTTGATCATTCTAAGGGCATATCTTCTCATCGTATCTTCTCATCGATATCTTCATTTCATGACCATACAATCCTATTCAAAAGACATCATTGAATCATCCATCATTGAATTCTCCACCTTGTCAAGAGACTACACTTTGGGTTTTTCTGGAGGAAATTAAATATTGATAGAAGGTTTGAAAGGTCCGGTGTATACGAACAGACAGCCTAATGATTTGCAGCCGTGAGCGAACTAGCGGCAAAACCACGCCACATTTCACTGTTAAGGCAGTTGTTGGTTGTGTTAAGGCAAGGCAAATTGAGTCTTCAAAAACCACTGAACCACCGCTTTAAAAAAAGGAAAACCAAACCGCCTAGTTTGACATTTTTTAAAAATGTGTTCTCGCCAACTTCTGGTAGACACTTTTATTAAATAATATATTTTGGGGCGGGGATACATTGAGGTTCAGGCTTTCACCGCCTTCCACAAACCACGGGCCTCGCGCTACCAACAGATTTTGTGGGTGGAGCCAGAATGTCTTAAGAGTCCATATTTACACCTTATTCTATGCTTTGTAAAACTTTTAAAACTGTGCACTTAAGGTTTGGACTAGGATAAATGCACAGCAGTGCCACTATGTAACTCACTACATAGTGGGTTACACGGGCACGGTGGCGCAGTGCTTGCACTGCTGCCTCACAGCAAGAAAGATTCCCGCCTGGGGTGCTATTGACTCTGGGGTGCCCAGGTGGGTGATCTCCCGGCCTTT
>PIJE02006128.1:0-2500 GCA_002895965.2 Coryphaenoides rupestris
CACACACACACAACACACACACACACACACAACAACACACACACACACACACACACACACACACACACACACACAACACACACACAACACACACACACACAACACACACACACACACACAACCCCACAAAAGCACTTCAATTTTGTTAGGAAATGTATCAATTTAACTGACTCGAGCGGCACACTGAAAAACCTAATGAATCTGGACTCAATTTTCCAGCACGCTGCCCCGACGAAGGGAACGGAAACAATGTTGGTGTTGGAGGAGGAGGAGGAGGTGGAGGAGGAGAGGAGGGGAGAGGTGGTGAAGAGGAGGAGGTGGGGGGGGGGGGGTGGAAGATCGGGCCAACCAGCCAGCCAGCCAGCCAGCCACCGAGGGGATTGGCCAGACCCGTGACACTTCCCGAAGACCGCTCTCTCCACCCCCTCTCTCTCTCCTTCTCTCTCTCCCTCTCTCTCTCTCTTTTTCTCCGCACAACCAGTCAGGAGAAAACAGGAACGGGGGGGGGGGGGGGGGGGGTTTGGAGGTGGGGGTGGAGGTGGGTGGTGGAGATGGAGTGGAGATGGGTGTGGAGGTGGAGGTGGAGGTGGAGGGGGGCGTCCGTTGGCCTCCGTTTATCTAGCGATAGCGATGGTGGCGGCAGTCATAGTAGTGGTGGTAGTAGTGGGGGTGGTGGACGACGGCGGCTGTCAATCATCCCGCAATCACGTCGTTAAAAGGTAAATTGGCCTCCATTTCAGCCGGAGAGATGATAATGCTAATTGAGTGGCAAGACATAATACTGGGGGTGGGTGTGTGTGTGTGTGTGTGTGCAGGGCGGCACGGGTGACTCCCGCGGCCCGGTGTCTGGAGTTCCGGCGGCGGCGGCGGCGGCGGCGGGGCAGCCAAAGCGAGCCGATGGATCCATTAGAGCGCTTAGCCTGCTTATTCCTCCCGCCGCCGTCTGACTGACACTGTAAATCTGAACCAATTTCAGACTCTAATCACCATTACAAACCATCTCCCCATCCCCAACCCCCTCTGCCCCCCCGCCCCCTTTCCACTGTCCATTTGTTACTCCGCAATTCGAATACACTACATAGATTGGTTCGGAAATACCAGTTTAGCGAGCTGGTGGGGAGCAGGGGGAGGTGGGAGGAGAGAGGGGTCCCGGCGATTTCCTGCCGCTGGTTAAATGGTTCATGACTGGTCCTCCATTTTGGTTTGGTTCTTCTGCTTCTTCTTCTTCTTCTTCTTCCTCTTCCTCTGTCCCCCTCCTCCTCCTCCTCTTCCTCCTCCTCCTCCTCTGCGGGGAGAAGCGAGGAGGGACACTGAGCGGCTAGCTGCACACCGGAAAGAACAGGAAAAGTGACACCAGGAGCAGATTCAAGATTCAAGAACTTTATTCGTCACGTGCACATGACAGGATATGCAGAGAAAATGCAGCAAAAAAACCCTGCAGGAATGAGAAATATGAAGCAAAATATACAGGCGAGAATACGATCCAGACCATGTACTGTATGTCTGTATGTATGCATGTATGTCATAAGTCATAAGCATGTGTCATAATTATGTCATAAGCATGGTGTACATGTGTGCCCCCTCGGTGAGGTCAGAGGTCACAGTCCTGACGGGCCCGCGGAAAGAAACTCAGCAGTTGGGGTGGTGGTGGTGACGATGATGAGGACCCTTCACGATGATCCTGCAGGCTCTGCTTCGAGTACAGGTCCTGGTAGGCCTACAGCTTTCTTATTAGTCCACCGATCCACCCCTCATCCCTCCCTCTCTCCCTCTCTCCCCCTCTCTCCCCCCAACAAAAAAAACGTCAGATAAGCTGTAATTAACAAAAAAACGTCAGATAAATGAATAAACACTCGTAGAATGAGAAGCGGAATTGGGCCCCGCTGAAGGCTAGCCTAGCGGCGGTCGGGCTGCAAAGCGGTCCCTTGAATAACAATCACCATAACACCTCCAAAACATTTCTCCTCATCCACTCGCTTTTTTATAAATATATGTATATATATATATATATATATACAGAGAGAATTTTTTTATCTGCTCAGTGGACCGCGGTGCAGCTAGAGGATATTATTTCCCTGTTGGGGGCTCCAGCCATATAACTCTCGCGCTGCTTAATATGCATTCTATAATTCAGGAAACTCAAATTATAACCCGGGATATGCTCGCCTCTCACCCGCCGCCCGCCCGCGCTATCTATCTAACCTTCAACTTTGCTCAACTCTGAATGTGGAGGCCGCCAACCGTGTGTGCGTGTGTGTGTGTGTGCGTGCGTGTCTGTGTGTGTGTGTGTGTGTGTGTGTGTGTGTGTGTGTGTGTGTGTGTGTGTGTGTGTGTGTGTGTGTGTGTGTGTGTGTCTGTGTGTGTGTGTGTGTGTGTGTGCGTGTGTCGTGTGTGTGTGTGTGTGTGTCGTGTGTGTGTGGTGTGTGTGTCTGTGTGTGTGTGTGTTTTGAGTGTGTGTGTATGTACAGGTTCTGTGAAGAGTGTGAGAAACACAGGAAAA
>PIJE02006128.1:7500-16138 GCA_002895965.2 Coryphaenoides rupestris
TCAAGTACTTTCAATGTACTATGTCTATTTCCAAAAACGTTAACATTTTAAGTTCACAAATGTCCAAGGACCCGTGGGAACCCTGAATAGAGTCATAATAACAGCAAGCAATGTCATTAATCTTAACCAACTACAGAATTAATTTGTAATGCTTTTTGCTTTTGTTTCCTGCACAATGTGGCAAGAAGATTGATAGGTGAGTAAATATAGTAGGGGCATGAACAAGTTTGTATATTTGGTAGTAGTTTGTATATTAATAGTATATTAGTATATTATCAAGAGACGGAATCACTGAAGATCTTCAAAGCAGCGATTTATCACGGTCCCCCATCACGTGATCAGGTGTGTGTCTAGACCAGGGGTTACCAACCTTTTTGAACCTGAGAGCTACTTCAAAGGTAGTAGTACGAAGGGCGACTTGTTTGATAAAAATGTCCTGAATAACAAAGTTGCACAGATCACCACGCCCACCCTCACACAGCGAGCCCGCTGACACGAGACCGTGACATCAATGGTGTTAAAGCTAGTGATGCCCGCAGCACAGCTGTATAGTTCTGTATAATCACAGCTGTATAGTTCTGTATAATCACAGCTGTATAGTTCTGTATAATCGCGGTTCTGATCCGGGAGGGGGGGGGGGGGGGGGTGGATATTGGTGGGGACATGTCCCCAGCGTCCCCACTAAATGCTACGCCCATGAATCCACTTATCGGCGCCTAAAGCATATGGGTCAACAAGACGTATCCCATTCACCAACGTTAATTTCGTAGCATAACTTGTTTTATCACTGGGTGACAAGCTGTTGACTTTTTTTTTATTTCAAATTTAACTTTTTCCTCTTAATTTTTTCATTTTTATTTTAGAGCATGCCTTGCGGGCGACTCGCGAGGTCCCTGCGGGCGACCAGGTGCCCATGGGCACCGTGTTGGCTACCCCTGGTCTAGACACATCGGCTATGGCGCCATCGAGTGGCCTGGATGTCTTCTGGCTACTGAGCACTGAGGACAATTACCCACATCTCAGCTATAAACTCTGAGGGCCACTCTCCTGGCTGCTCTGCTTGTCACAACAACATAAGTGTTTTGTTTTGAGTATTTGTCAAATAAAAGAAGATGAAAAGAAGATGACAAGACAGATTTAATTCTGTGTGGTTCACCCACTTCGTACCAAAGGGTCAGCTTTTGACAATGGTGAAAAGTAGTAAGTGACCCACAATATCATCCACATGGGGGTCGATATCATCATCAGGGTGCAAGGTAACAACCAACACGTCAGGAGCAGTTAGGGTTAGGTGGCGTCTTGCTCAGGGACACCTCCACACTTGGGTAGGATGGGGGAGCCCTGGGGATCGAACCAGCAACCTTCCTGTTGCCAGACAACCGCTCTTATACCTCCTGAGCTACTGCCACCCCTGCGTGTGTGTGTGTGGGGGGGGGGGGTTTGTCGTATTACCGCGTGCAAGATGGCGGTGCGTTGGTGCAGCAGGGTCTCCAGCGTGTCCAGACTCTGGCCCCTGCTGGTGGTCAGCGAGCGCCGGAAATCCCGCAGTGTGTAGCTTCTCCCCCGCAGCGCACATGGCAGCCACCGGAGGGCCGCCAGCTCCTCGTTCACGCTGCAGCAGTAGTAGGGTTAATTCATATTCATATTTCTTAACTAATATTATTAACTCATTAATATTAACTAATATTAATATGAATTAATATTACTATTAATATTAATTAATTAAAATTTATATTAATTAATACATATTCATTCATTCTTTCATCATCATGTGCAATATTCCTCATGTGCAACACCACTTCTTACTACTACTTCTCAATACCATTGCCAACTTGTTTTGCTTTCTGAATATCTTATTCCTTAGGCTTATTCACTGTAAATTTGTATTGTATATTCTGCTCTTGCTCTCGATTGGGTTAGCTTAGCAGATAGCTAACATGAAGTTGGTCCATTGAAATAAAGGCCCAGGACACGTGGAACGGTTTAGGCCTTTGATAAGGTTCCTTCTTTACTTCCAAAACTGTAAAACTGTAAATAGACACAAAACATGACTTTACAATCTGCTCATTCAAATGGACATACAATATACAAAGCTACGATAAGCTAAGCAATGGCACTAAACAAAGGAGTGGCTATTAACATAAGACTTTGTAATCCCGCTAGCTTCAATGCTAATTTTACACTGCAATTCAATGAGAAATGCTACCGCGATTAGCATTGGCGATCTACAAATAAACCTAAACATTCCGAAATCAAAGAAACATAAATGTTAAACCACAGAAATGATTCGAATGCTTCAAACATTAATACTCACAGACTGAGACTTTCTCTGGACAACCAAAAAACAAAAGAACTGACATGCTGTGCTCTCTAGAATATTGCGTTAAAACTAGGTAACATGGGAGGGGCCGAAACACAACTCCCTCATGCAATGCCATTATCGACCACTAGCCGTCTAAAGCAAACACAAACCGTGGGGGCAGAACACTCCCCGCCTGATATTTTATAATATCACTAAGTCTCCCTACTGAGGAGCAGTACCACTTCTGTAACAGGTCTCGAATACACCTTAGGGGTACCCTGTCGGATGGTCTTAACATCAACCTTCCGAATTCTTCCATCACGGCTGGGAATGGTTTCCACGATAGTTCCCATGGACCACTCATTCCTCTTAACTTGAGTGTCCTTCAGGAGTACAACATCTCCTGTTTGCAGGTTTGATCTGTCCGATGTCCACTTCTTACGAGACTGAAGAGTTGCCAAGTACTCTTGCCTCCAGCGTCTCCAGAACGTCTCAGCAAGAGCTTGGACTTGTCGCCATTGTTTGGTATATAGATCCTTGAGATCCATGTTCCCTCATGGGTGAGGCGACAGTTTTCCTTGAGCAACATTGCATCCAAAATGCGACGAGCTACACCGATCATCCTCTCCCACACTCCACCCATGTGAGAGGAATGTGGTGGATTGAATGACCAGGTGCAGCCTTTGTCTTGCAGATGCACTTTCAACTCAGGATCTTCTGTGTTTATCTGCAGTTCTTTGCACGCTCCAATAAAGTTAGTGCCTCTATCAGAGCGCAATAGTCTCATAGGTCCTCTGATAGCAGTGAATCTTCTCAGGGCGTTGATGAAACTGGAGGCTGACATACTCTCTATAACCTCAATGTGCACCGCTCGTGTACACAGACATGTGAACAAGACTGCCCAGCGTTTGTTTTCCACTTGGCCACCTCTTGACCGGCGCGTTGTGATAGTCCAAGGTCCGAAGACATCGAGTCCGACGTGAGTGAACGGAGGACTCAGGGTAAGTCTTTCCACAGGTAAGTCAGACATTTTTTGCTCTTCTGACTTCCCTCTTAGTTTTTTGCAGGTCACACACTTGTGTAGTACGCTCGACACAAACCTCTTACTTCCTTGAATCCATAGTCCAGCTGTACGAACTGCACCTTCTGTTAAGTGTCGACCTTGGTGAGCAACCTGTTCATGGTAATGTCTTACCAGCAGAGTGGAAACATGATGGTTCTTGGGGAGAATGACAGGATGCTTTTCTTCCCAGGACATGTCTGCTGACGATAAACGTCCTCCGACTCGCAGCAAACCATCATCATCAAGAATGGGATCCAAGCTCTTCAGTGGACTGCTTCTTAAGACTTCTTCCGCCTTAGCTAGGTTTTTTATTTTCTCTTTGAAGGAGTCGTGTTGTGCACTTTTCAGGATGACGAGTCTTGCTTGAAGAAATTCATCTTTTTTCTGACTACAGTCAGATGTTTTGGAGAAGGCTCTGGCCTTTTGGATGAGCCTGGCTGTTGCACGGATTAGTGGTTTCCAATTGGAGAATCTTTCGAACCGATGTGATCCAAGAAGTTCACCAGTAACTTTGGTAGCGTAGGTTGTAACTTCAGGGCGAACTTCTACATCAGTTTCTGGATGTTGAAGGTCATGCATCGTTGGCTGGTCAAACTCTTCTTCCTCAGGTTCGGTAAGAAAGGCTGGACCGGTAAACCAGTTGGAATCTTTAAGGAGGTTGGCTTCTATGGAGCTTTGACTTTCTGTTTTCTTGTCCAATTTTTCCTTGATGTGGATTAGACTGGCACATGGACTAAGAAAAGATGTTCGTCCATTAGGTAGAATGTTGGTCCTGTAAACATTGACGGTGCTTGGCTTGTGGGTTCTTCCCAGACAAACATCTCCAACAATAACCCAGCCAAGGTCGAGTTGTTGAGCATAGGGTGTATTATTGAGTCCGTTGTAGTGTCTACGCACTTTATGTACACGTAGTATGTCTCTGCCGAGGAGAAGGAGAATAGCTGCTTCTGGATCGATAGGTGGGATTTTATCCACCACTGCCTTGAGGTGTGGATAATGGCGTGCTATCTCGGGTGAGGGGATCTCAAGGCGATCGTCAGGCATCATATCACACTCTATGATGGTAGGAAGAGGGATTTGCGTGTCTCCATCTATTGACTCCACTACGAGATTGCTTGCACGTCGCCCAGACGCCTCTACTACCCCTGAGCAAGTTTTAAGGGTGTATGGTGCAGCACCTGCTTCAATGCCAAAGGTGTCAAACAGTTCGCTCTTGGCCAAGGACCGGTTACTTTGTTCATCGATGACAGCGTATGCTTTAATGGCTCTGTCTCTTTGACCTGCAGGGTAGACCCTGACCAAACATATTTTGGAGCAGGATCGTGAGCCGAATGTGTTCCCGCAGACTTCTGTGCATTTTGACAACACCTCTGGAGTCTCGTCCTGTTGTTGCTCCCCGCCTTGATCTTCAGTTACAGCGGAGCTCACTGGTTTCCATGGAGCTGGCCCTGGATGAAGTGCAGATAGATGTCTGTCGCTGTTGCACTCATTGCACAGCACAGCTTTGTTACAGTCTTTGGCGAGGTGATTGGTTGAGGCGCAACACTTGAAACAGATGTGTTTCTCTTTAAGGTAAGCTTTTCTTTCATCCAAGCTTTTGTTGCGGAAGCAACGACATTTTCTTAGAGGATGGGGCTTGCTATGTATTGGACACAGTCTATCTGGATCCTCTGCTGTTCTGTCCTGGTTACTTTGCTTGTATTCACCCCAAGGTGAAACTTCGGTCTTCCTGGTGAACACAGATGGTTTCATGGGCTTCAGAGGTTTATCCGACCTTAGTGACCCAGCCATGATGAGGTCTGAAAAGCTGGGGTCATTTCGCGTCTTAGCTTGGTCTTGGATAAATTTCACAAATACGCTGAAGGGAGGATATTGAACCCTGTAGTTTTCTTTATATCTTGAACCCACTGAGATCCATTTCTCCATGAGGTTGTAGGGGAGCTTCTGAGCAATGGGGTTGACCCCACGAGATGTGTTAAGGTAAGATAGCCCAGGTAAGAACCCGTCTTTCAATGCTGAATCCAGCTCTAGCAATAGATCTCCCAGTTCTTGGAGCTTCTGGTTGTCCTCGTTTGTGATCTTTGGAAATTCTTCTAATTTCATCAACAAAGAGTTCTCTATCATTTCAGCTGAGCCGTAGCTTTCTTCCAATCTCCTCCACACCATCTGAAGCCCCAAGCTGACATTATGGATATGGACTGCACGGAGGCGTTTGGCCTTCTCTGCGGACTGTGGCCCGAGCCATTTGGTCAGTAGATCCATCTCCTCTCGTGCGGAAAGGTTCAGGTCAATAGTGGAGTTGACAAAGGAAGCTTTCCAAGCCCAGTAGTTCTCTGGTGTGTCGTCGAACTTGAGGAGTCCAGAGCTAACCACTTCTTTCCGTGTCAGATATTTAGCTAAGTCTGTCATGCCTGTCTGATCATGTGGAGGCGTTGTAGAGTACCTGTAGTTAGGTTTACCTTCAGTGGGTGTGAAGTGAGTCTGCAGAGGACTGCGTTCTTCTTTGGTGAACTTTGGGGGACTAAAATGGCTTTGCTGTGCATAGCCTGCACTCACATGCTGGCGTTGTGCTGGTAATTCTTGGAATGAAGCGTAGGTGGCTTGCTCCAATGTGTGAAAACCACGATTATCTGCATTACCGTTGTCCATTATTGGCTGGCGCTCTGGTGAAGAGATTGGTTTCCGTTCCACGAGTTGGGGCTGTTGTTGACCATGGTTCCAAGAATGTTGTTGCACGTATTCACTAGTGCGTTGAGATGAGGGATAAGGGGCCAGATTCGTGACACTCTGCCTGGATGGTACTTTATCCTCATAAGCTGCCTCTAGGACTATAGCCTCAGTGTTAGCTGCTTCAGCTGCACCCTGCATTTTTAGTGCGTTCAGGTTAGCCTTTAACTCAGCTGCCCTACATTTCTGTTCGGCTTCTAGCTCTGCTTTTTTCTTATATTCTTCAGCCTCTAATCTTGCCTGTTGGATAAGCATATCTGCTTCTTTTTGAGCGTATGAAGCCTTGACTCGAGCAGCTTCAGCTTTAGCTCGTGCTCTAGCTGCGGAAGAGCTGTTTGTTGTAGCACGGCTAGAATTTGTTGAAACACGACTAGAATGTGTTGAAGCACGGCTAGAATGTCTTGCACACGAGGAGTGCTGGGACTGCCCATCTTGTGTGTCTTCAAGAGGATTTTCTTGTATTTGATCCTCCATGATAGATTATTGAATCTATGCTGAGCTGTTTAGTATGCAGTGTTTATATCTTACTTTGATTGAAGAAAGAAAGTCTCAGTCTTTTTACTATTCTGCTCTTGCTCTCGATTGGGTTAGCTTAGCAGATAGCTAACATGAAGTTGGTCCATTGAAATAAAGGCCCAGGACACGTGGAACGGTTTAGGCCTTTGATAAGGTTCCTTCTTTACTTCCAAAACTGTAAAACTGTAAATAGACACAAAACATGACTTTACAATCTGCTCATTCAAATGGACATACAATATACAAAGCTACGATAAGCTAAGCAATGGCACTAAACAAAGGAGTGGCTATTAACATAAGACTTTGTAATCCCGCTAGCTTCAATGCTAATTTTACACTGCAATTCAATGAGAAATGCTACCGCGATTAGCATTGGCGATCTACAAATAAACCTAAACATTCCGAAATCAAAGAAACATAAATGTTAAACCACAGAAATGATTCGAATGCTTCAAACATTAATACTCACAGACTGAGACTTTCTCTGGACAACCAAAAAACAAAAGAACTGACATGCTGTGCTCTCTAGAATATTGCGTTAAAACTAGGTAACATGGGAGGGGCCGAAACACAACTCCCTCATGCAATGCCATTATCGACCACTAGCCGTCTAAAGCAAACACAAACCGTGGGGGCAGAACATTGTATGTATGTATTATTATTCCTATGCTTATGTTGTTAGTATTTTGATTAACCTCTCACACAAGAATTTCCTTCTGGATTAATAAAGTTCTATCTTATCTTAAGCCAAGCAAGCCTTTTTGATCGATGAATTTGAATGACGAATTGCAAAGCCGACTATTGGTGAGCTATTCACGTGCAAATTTTGTATGTAGAATATATAAAAAAGAAGAACTTTCCAAGCAGGTGAATAAAAGGCATTCCCCCATAGACAGCCCAGCACTGTCTGTTGTCTACGATGAGGATCAAATCAAATCATTTTATTTGTATAGCCCTTAATCACAAAGTCGCAAAGGGCTTTACAGGCCGTATGATTATGGGGCCAGGCTAGGGAAGAAGGAGAAGATGGTCGAAGAAGAAGAAGAGAAGATGGTCGTGTGTTCACCTTCAACTTGAGAGTCTTTTCAGCCTAGTCTCCCAGGTGAACCGTGCACGGCCGGTGACTGGGTCGCTGGAGCCCCGTTACACTCTCTACACTCGCTTGCCCTTCTTGATTTCTTTCTTAACTCACCCTCCCTTTTCCACAAATAAAATGCATACCAACACGTTTTTACACTTTTCTTTTCTTTTTCCGACTCTAATAACACATCCTAATCTTTCAATGTCTCCAAACAAAAACTCCCCATTTCTGGGAAACCCTTTTTCCTCCAATATTGTAACCCTTCTAGTGCCATTTCACCATGTTTCTCCAACATTACCTTTGCAGCCCCGGTTGTTACCGAATTTCTATTTCTCATTTTTGATCCGGGTACCCTACTAATTATTTATCGATCGATTATTTGTATTATTATTAGTATTACTATTATTATTATTATACCCATCCTATTATAATTATTATTTTTTTTTCTTCGAGCGCTTTTGTATTTGTTATATATTAGGTTATCTTCTATTAGTTATCAAGGCCTTGCAGTACTTCAATCCCAGTACGGCTCACTTAGTTACATTCACATGGATCCGCTCGCTTTACTCTACTGTTACCTCAATCCCAGTAACCTACGGGATACTAGGGAATATTGCACTACGGTCTACTAATGTTATATTCGATTAATGTTACCAAAACAATTAATAAACCCGTCGGTCCTTCAGCGAATAATAGCGAGTCTACGTACGTTTCGGCCCTTTTTCCGCAACACTATTTTTCTAAAAATAGCGACTCTTAATTTACACAAGTATTGCTTCACCCGCTGTGTTCTTTTTCCTTCAGGATTTTCTTATCGAGATATCCTCAGTCCATCTCCCAGGCACCCTCGTCTCACTCCAATGCTGATTACAATCACTGGCAGGAGGTATAGGGCTCCAGCGACCCAGTCACCGGCCGTGCACGGTTCACCTGGGAGACTAGGCTGAAA
>PIJE02006131.1:0-16130 GCA_002895965.2 Coryphaenoides rupestris
CCCCCTTGTGTTTTCATGTGGGCCGATTGTTACAATTGGTTTCATTTTACATTCTTTCCGCTACGTTTTGGTTTGCTTTTCTCTGTGCAGCCTTCAGGACATTCACAGGATTGTCGGAAGGTTCTGGGTTCAGCGGTTCTGGGTCCAGCTCATTCAGCATGGGAGATGAGACTGTGAGGATTGAAGTAGGCCTATACTACAATGACAAAACATTGCACCTAGACCGGCTGAAGAAGACCCTTCAGAGTGCGGACTTCCTTGATCAGACAAGGCTTTCTTTAAAGGGGCAGCCAAGGTCCTGCAGACAAAGGGAGAGAGACAGGAAGAGTTGTGTTACAGGGCCCACCTCTTCGGTGTCCCAGTGCTAACCCTATTCCTATGGGGTCATTGTGGGGACATTTCTCTGAAGGGTTTTGGGAAAATTACAAATATTGTTATACTGTATGTATGATTCCCAGGTTTTTAAATATTCAATGGCTTCCAATAACCAGAAGTCTATTTGCTGACCTGAGGGTGAATGTAAGCCAACTGAGCCATACTCTTTCTCAAGGATTTGAAGATGTCAGATGACCCTAGTTTAAGGTGATATTGATGAACAACTATTGGTTGTCTGACATGTGGAGAACCTAGCCAGACTAGGGACGTGTCTGCTTACATTGATGCGATGAGGTCATGGGAATGGCGGAGGTCTTGGAAGGAGTTTGATGGAACAGCTGGAACTGCTCTATCCAATCCTGCTTATATGAATGTTGGTGTGTGAATCCCTTGTGATTTCAGCCTTCATTCTTCTTCTGCTTCAGTTTAATTTCTGTTTACTCGATTTCTTACCGAGATTGTTTGTCTATTTCTGTATCCCTCTCAACTGGGTATTGATGCATACTAGGGATCTTCAAGTTGCATTTGCCTACATTGGCCATTTCTTGGAAAGACCAGATTTAGTCACGGAATAAATTACATCACAGAACGGTGTATCTTACGGCTATTATCAGATGACACAGTTGAACACAGATGTTCCCAACATCCAATGGTTTATTCATGTTGTGGATTTGCAACCCGTATTCACATTCTTATGTCAATAGTGTCCATGGGCTCAGTCACATTTTTAGTTGTTGAATAGGCTATTTCAATCATATTCAATCGTTTTTATTAAATGGTTGATTGTGCTTATTTAGTTTTGTGTATAAGTGATTAACAAAGCAATTGATTAAACAACATAGCTTTTTTCATCAGCACTATTAACGTGCACTGCCTACAATTGTTCATAAGATAAGATAGAACTTTATTAATCCTGAACAAAATTCTTGTGCTAGAGGTTGCTCAAAAAACATAAGCATAACAATAGAATAATAAACAATCGTGTAATAAACAATGGAATAATAAAATAAAATGATACATTTACAAATTTACAGTGAATAATGTAACGTGCTAGATGGTCTAGCACGTTACATCTAGCATTGTTTACTGAATATCCTACCTATATTTTTTTAAATGTACCATACATGATGTTCCATTACTGTAAAAATGAAAGCCGTAACCTAATGGCACAACAAATTAACATTGACTTTACTTTGATGGCATCTCACTAACATGCAAATTGAATGCCTGGCAAATCAGAATCAGAATCAGAATTGCTTTATTCGCCAAGTAGTTTTCACATACGAGGAATTTGCTGTGGTTGTTGGTGTATACAGACAGTATAATAGATAAGAGTTAAAAAGCAAGTAGTGCAAAAACAACGCATAAATAGAGGCATAAATATAAAATAAAGTATAATAGTATGAATGGTATATACAATACAGCATGGCCTCTGACAAAAACGCAATTGACTTCTGTCTAATATGTAAGCCTTACGTAATTGGGGTAGGCCTATGTCTAAGGTGCTTTAGGCATGAGGGTTAGGGTTATTGCTAGTCTACAGCAATATGATCTATATGATCTAAGAACTATCATTTGAGTGTAATTAAACTAATTTGCTAAAGTGAAAGTGAACCCAAAATGTTTTTTTAAACACGACTCACAACAGGTAGGGATTACGCACACATCCGCTCACGCTGGTGAGTGGATGATATATTGTTCTTTATCGATCTGGGGTTCGTAGTGATCGTATGTGATTACCATGCGTATTAAGACAGAACAGAGTCCGCTGTCCCCTGTTTCATAGGCGATTTCATAGATGTATGAGGCTATATTAATCACTGTCTTATATTGGCCTGTATTATATAAGGCTAATGGAAGCCTATATTCTCTGTCAAATTGAATGCAGTCGCTGACATGAACGGTTGCGCACATTGCCGTCATTGTCATATGGTGAGAAGTTCACTTGTTTGTAGAGGTGTTCGGTCGTCAAGACAGCCGCGCCCGGAGACAGCCGTGGGAAACCCTAGAAACCAACGGGGATTGAGTACTTTCCATAAAAGGTTTGTGGAGTGTTAGGTTAATCCTGTAAATCACGGCAGTGCTTTGGCACTGCTCTTACGCCGCTGTCTACCGTGACATTCCTTTCGACTCAACGCCACGACGGAGTCCTGGAAGCACACTTCAGCTCCGAGCTTGTGAACCACGAGGGCCCTTGAGCCTTCTGGGAAGACCGCATTGTCCTTGTGTTGTGTTGTGTTGTGTTGTCTCACAAACCCTGCCGACCATGAAACCCTTAAAAAAAATACCGCCGTACGCATTCTGATCGTAACACTTAAGAGTCCACTGCAAAATGCTGCAACATTGGAAACATCGTTAATGTCTCTGTCCTTCTCATACAATACTGCACACATAAAGGCAGTGGGCAAGGCAGTGAAGGTTCTTCAGCGCCAGTCTAAGAGGTCCTTTCACCTCCGCATATACAATGGCCGTTTAGCACACAGTTCACCCCTTTAACAGATTCCATCAAATATTAATACGCCGGGACTTTAACCAGAGGCTCCTTAGCCTTCAGAGCTACACACTGCAGACATTGTTATTGTTATGAACTTATCCATAAGACGGTTTACTGCTGCAGAGACAGCAAGTCATCAGACTGAGCTCTGCTGCTGTGTCCGGAGATTGGTCGTGGAGTTAATGACGTTCACACAGAAAAAAAAAAAAGGAAGTAACGTAAGGAAGCAATCTTCGTATCACATTCCAGTAGAGGAAGCATTTTGATGATAATCTCGGTAGTGGGGTCAAATCCAATGTATTGTTAGATATATATACAGTATATATTTGACATGATTCATATTTTTCTTGCTAAAGATAGTCTATTCATGCAACACTGTTGACTGATTTAGGTTTGTGTGATCTATCGACTAGCACCAGACATCCAGGGATGTGTTTGAAGTGCTTTTTCTCATCTCCCTCCCCCCCCCCCCCCCCCCCCCCTAACAATATGAGAAAAGCACATTTTGCACATTCTACCCAAAACCATTGCAAGGCTTTTGCTTTCAGTCATGCTTTAACTATTTCTGAAGAAGAAAACCAGAAGTGAAGTTCTCTTTGGTATTGCTGCACTGGTTGTTATTGAAACGGCTCTATTGCCGTGGTCCACAACAATTCCCACTAAATGGACCCCATAATATAATGGTTTCATGAGGGAGGGGATCTCTGGATGGTCTCTCTCCAGGCCGGCCCGGTGGCGCCCCGTCTCTGCTCACAGCACGGCAGAGTCAACCCCCATGACACCCGGGGAAGAGTGCCTCGTATTGACCGCTAAACCCAACGGCAGCGCCACCCCTGCGCAGGGCCATCTCTAGGAGTGGGCGGGCCCTGCCCCGGACCCACAGCCTGCTCTTTATAGCGTTAAGGTTAACATCAACTACTACTCTACCTTGATTTAGTGGAAGCAGCAGTAGCAGCGCCAAGCCGGGCGAGCGGCTCAGTTTACTGGGCCGTGAGCGCGCCGCCGTGTCCCTCCTCACAAGCTCCCCTCGCTCTCCTTGTTCAAGATCACAATCTCTCTCCACCCTCCGCCCGTCCACCTCATCAGCCTTGGGAGGGTGATACGAAACACAACTTGGGTTGGAAGAGCCCAGCGATAAATAATTGACAAGGCAAAGAGCACGTTAAAAGCAAACGTCCTGAAGGGGAAGTGGGCATGTGACCTGCAGAAGGGAGATTCATATTTTTTTTGTTTTTTGAGAAGAGAGAAGTGGGCGGGTGTGTGTTTGCATTTCCAAGAATCCAAAAGATTGTAATCGTATGAAAGGGGTCTGGGGTCTTTGGCTGTGAGCTACTTGTTGATTATACCTTTATTAACACGCGCCCCCATCATATTTTACAGTTTTGTTTTTATTGTCTAAACTGTATTTCTGTGGATGTACATTTATCATAATCCCTGATGGGATGGCGAGTGACAGATGGGGAATAATATGACTATTATTTGAGAATGAACACTTGCATAACACAATGTAAGTGAGGCGCTTCTGCAAATTGCCATGTTTTCATTCACGTCAGATTGAACTTGAAATCAAATCGTTACTATTGTACCCAAGGAAACATATCGACATATACTGTATTTCAATTTTTTTTCCTTTGTTAAAGTTCTATACCATTCTATACAAAAGGTGTATTTGGTTTCAAAACCTGTTATGGTGTTATGGAAGAGTGAATAGTGATGAGTCAGTCAGGCCCATGTGGTTCCCTACATGCCTACACTGGAGGACATGCATTTCCCTTCCAATTACCTCTTGCCTTTTGTCAAGCACTGAGGGCCTGGAGCTGGTTGCTCGTTGTTTTGGTTGTTTGGCAAAGTTAAACAGTGACGGTTAACACAGTGAAATCACATGCAAACCTTTTGTCATGCAAAGCAAACATGCAGACTTTTCATTCATACAACTGAAAATCATCTGATTGGTTCGCAGTTAGGGCTGAACAATGATTAAAATGTTATCGAAATCACAACATGGCCAAGTGCAATATCCAAAAATCACAGGAGCTGCAATTTTTTGACAATGGTAAAATGTTCTTCTCCAGATGTAAGAAAATATGTTTGGTGCAGACCCCAACAAATAGTGAATCACATAGCAATCGCAATATGTCAAAATAATCTGATTGTTTGATGTTCGATGATGATTTTATTGCATTTATGAGCATATCACTCAGCCCTAGTTGATGGTCACCCTAGGAGGGGGACAGAACATTTCCAACTCATGTGCGTTGGTCCAGTCCTGTCTCCCATGGGGATATCAGCGCTCCTACGGTCTGTTGGATGGACTTCCTCCGTCTCTATTGGCCCACGAGTGGATATTTGGATGGCGGCCCGCCCCTGAGAAACGATTTCCACTGTTCTCCTGAGATGACAGTCGGTTTTCTCTATTAATCATGCAGGAGAGACTCTGCCTGCGCAGTGTAAAGATTCAATTGCAAAGTAAATGGATTAGCGGGAAGTGAATTGCTATGCTGAGGTACACGGACTGTGTGTGTGTGTGTGTGTGTGTGTGTGTGTGTGTGTGTGTGTGTGTGTGTGTGTGTGTGTGTGTGTGTGTGTGTGTGTGTGTGTGTGTGTGTGTGTGTGTGTGTGTGTGTGTGTGTGTGTGTGTGTGTGTGTGTGTGTGTGTGTGTGTGTGTGTGTGTGTGTGTGTGTGTAAAATATGACAGCGTCACAACAGTTGTGTGTATGTCTGTTTACTACTGCTTTTATGGCTACAATATAAAGCAGCCTTTTTGCTCCAGAAAGTAGCAGCATCCTGCCATCTGGTAAAGATAAAAAATAAGCTTCATCGTTGTCCATTTTACCACTCCTATTGGATAATATGGCTTCACAATCCAACTTCTTTGCCTCCTATCACTGTCAGCACGTCAAAGTAGTTTACGAGAAATGCAGTCCAGTTCAACCACCCTGTGCAGAGATACAAATCAAAAGTCACTTCAGGGGCAATCAAGAATTCACTGCCGGGGAGTTGTTGTTGTTGTCCAACCCTCCCCATTCCTGCTTGTTTGAATAACCAACAGTTTACATGATTTCCCTTCATTTTATGCTGCTGTGTCACTGTAGTTGGAGATGTATGTGATACAGCGGGTGCCTTTTAGGTAGCAGGCCCTCCCAGACACCAGCAGTCTGTACTGGCGTGTTCTCTGTAATGCAGCTCCCATTAAGTTTCATAAGGTCTGATGTACACTCTGGTGACTAAGTGGTTTATCACGGTCACCAGGGGTCCAAAGGATGTCTAACAAGCCAACGGTGAACGTTGCTCTCTCACAAAAAAACGAAGGCTGCAGCCTGTTTCTTTAACGTTGGCTAATGCATTATTTACCTTTTTTAATCGAAGTGACGTCAAGCTCATAAAGTCGTATATTAGAAAATATTCAATGCAAATGGCTCCCTTGGGCTGATGGTAGATAAGAGTGCTACTGCAATGCTACTGCGAGTTTTATGTTGATTTAAAGTGGAAGCAAGCAAGCAACATG
Source organism: Coryphaenoides rupestris (assembly GCA_002895965.2). Taxonomy (NCBI): domain Eukaryota; kingdom Metazoa; phylum Chordata; class Actinopteri; order Gadiformes; family Macrouridae; genus Coryphaenoides; species Coryphaenoides rupestris. The sequence goes on from PIJE02006131.1 coordinate 6,376, forward strand.
ACAGAAAGTGATGTCATGAGAGGTGGTTCAGCCAGCGAGTGGCTGTCTGTGGGGACGAGGCTGCCTGCCATCTTAATTGTGCCTCGTGATCCTATTAGGGCCCAATTAGAGCTAAGAGCTAGGCTGCTCAGAGTTTGTTTTCATCATTTGATTCGGTGCAAGGCGCTCTAGCTTTATAAACAGTACGACTCCTATTCTACTGCAATGCTATGAGGTTTTTAGCATTTCTCAATTGTTGTTTGGTATAAGATGGCTTGCTTTGCCATGCATGTTTCTGTATGCGTTCTATTGTATTTTATTGTATCTTAAAGTGTGTAGTCAACTTTTCAACTTCACAAACACACAAAAACCCAACAACGCAGGATGTACATTTGTTTCCAAAATTTCTGTGAAGAACATTCACCGAAAAGGTAAAGGGGAATCCTAATTTGGATCAACAATGGATCATAGATGTTCTAACTGTTTGCTAACAACCAGAAATGTTAACTACTCATAAACTGCTAGCAGCCCGGCCACTGTCCCAAACCAAGAAACAACCGTAAGAATCCAAATTTGAAGTGGAAACCCCGATCTCAGTGCTATGATAAAGGTAGAGTAAAACATCCGGTAGTATTAAGAAGTAGGCAGGTTGCTTTAAATACTGATCAAGAAGAAATATCCCAAATGAACCTCCATTTGGAACCTCTTCAAGCCCTGTAGCTCTCTCCATCTAGTGATACTCATCCGAGGTTCAGTCTTGTTTCGTCTCGTCTTCTATCATGCTCCATCTTAGTCTTCTTTGCCTCCTTCATCAACTGGATTATTTTTCTATTAATGGGTATAATTTCCACAGTTGCTTCAGTGGTTCCTACGTCCATTGCCACCATTGGGCTAGTATCGTATCTATGGGAACTGGGTGGGTGATGCACTTCCTCTGCAATGCCATAAATCGAATTGGCAGACTGAAGTGCATAGTGAAATTGAGGCTTATAGAAAACAAAATGAGTCATTACACTGCGCAATCAGCATTTCCTTTAGAATTATAACTTAAAGTAAAAAGAGTTGACTGTAGGGTATTGACTTATAAAACATTCAACGTAAATGGTAAATAGATTGCATTTATATCGCACTTTTACCTAAAGTGCTTAGTTGCCTCACATTCACCCATTCATACACCGACGGCGGTGCCAACCATGCAAGGTAACAACCAACACGTCAGGAGCAGTTAGGGTTAGGTGGTGTCTTGCTCAGGGACACCTGGACACTTAGCTAGGAGGAGCCCAGGGATCAAACCAGCAACCTTCCTGTTACCAGACAACCGCTCCACCTCCTGAGCTCCTGCCGGCCCTCAACGTCAACGTAACAAACCGCAACCCCCAGAGTGGTAAACTAACTGTGTTCTTGTGTCCGTGCAGGGTGGAGCGGTCCACAGACCAGGTCATCAAGCCGGTCAACGTGGAGGCCCTGTCTAAAGTGGGTGGGCAAGATACCACGTACGTGCTGCGGACATGCGGCCATCGCCCCCATGCTAACCAGGCTGGGCTACGACCCCCACGCCAACCCGCCCAACTACGGGAAGACCGACCCCCAAGGTCCTGGACAACACGGAGAAGGGTGAGTTACCACTCCGGCCGCGGGCTACCATCGCCTGCTTTTCTTTCTCTTTGTATGTACTTGTTGCATCACGCTTCTTGGCCCCATTTTATACGATCTGAGTCGTGGCAGCAGAGGCAAAGAAGTGTGATTTCAATCAAGGAAGCCATCGATTAGCCACTGAGGTTACACAGAGAGATGGAAGCGCACTGAGAGACGTTTGTCCATGTTTCCATCTTCCTGTCGGGGGGGGGGGGGGGGGGGGGGTGTGTGTGTGGTGTGTGTGTACTCTTGTTTCCCGCCGCTACGTCCTTGCCACCACATGTCAGCCCGTCTTCGAGCTTTGGTGAAGGCGGGGTGTTCCTATTTTTAGACGAGAGATAATGTTTTATTTAATCCTTTTCCTCAAGTGAGCCGTATCAGGTGGCGTGGTCCCGGGACCTTGAGTTCCATACGTCTGAGCAGGAGGACATAATTGTCCTGTTTCTTGTGATTATTATCTTTGACCCTTTTCTGTTTTCATCTTGTGTACGTTTGGCAGGGCTTGTGCACGCTGTTTGCCAAAGTTGGCACGGTTGCAGACAGTGAAATTGCATGCTAACACTGTCCTCATAGAACAACCATACAATTAAAACACATTTTTGTTCATATTTTTTCCATTTCAATCTTAGTTTTCAAAGTCTCGTTTTTGTTTTCGGCTGTTTGTGTGGATACAATCGTATGTGCCGAAGTCCTACGATTTCAATGCTAAAATGTATTTTATATTGCTACTGCTACCCCTCTGAATTATGGGTAATGACGACACTTGCCAAGCTAGTTCTGGCCGGAGCAGCCTAGTATTGGCAGTTCTACTTACTATGATGCTGGGCGCTCTTTAAAGTTCTTTGTTTCCTACAGCATGTTTGTGTTAAAATGGCAGGCGGCCATGAAGATTAAGTTGTCTCTGGCTCCTAGAACTGACAGTAACAGAGTAGCGGAGGAGTGAGCGAGAGACGGAAAAGTGTGTGTGTGTGTGTGTGTGTGTGTGTGTGTGTGTGTGTGTGTGTGTGTGTGTGTGTGTGTGTGTGTGTGTGGTGTGTGGTGTGTGTGTGTGTGTGTGTGTGTGTGTGTGTGTGTGTGTGTGTGTGTGTTGTGTGTGTGTGTGGTGTGTGTGTGTGGTGTGTGTGACCTGCACAGTGCTGGCCTGCTGTGCAACACACAGTCCTGGACGTCCTCTTGTGTAGAGACACAACTGATGACACACGCGCAATCACTGACAGTACATCCGGTTGACACATCGTCCTCCTCCTCCTCACCCCCTCGGCACGCCAGCGTCCTACGACTCCGTGTTTTTTACTGCACTCGTTATCAGTGTTTGGCGCGCTGTGCGGATGTGTGTCCTCCTGTTGTTGTTCTTGTTCTTGTTGTTGTGGTGTTGTGTGTGTGTGTGTGGTTTTCTCAGAGGGGGTTAGGGTTCCTGTACGTCAGTCTGGTTTCTGTACGCCGCTGATTAGCGATCACATGCTGTGGCAGCAGAGTGTTGGATTCTCCACTAGATCCACGGGGTCCAAGTCGTGGTGTGCTAGCTCCCGTGGTATTTGGAAATAGAAGGAAAAGAAGTGAGAAGGAAAGTTTTTGGTTTGTTTGTTCCTCTCTGATCCTTCAATATTAATAATGATCACTAGTTATATCAACCTTCATATTTTACTATGGTGACAATGCAACATGTTTTAGATTAGCTTTCTATAAGCCTGTAGATCATACTCATACAGCATTAATTGAAACATTATCATAGTCCCTGGCTGAATAATAGAAATCACCGCGCCTACCACCAGGACTGTGCAATTCCCAAGGGTATCTAATAAAACATGGATGGATGCTGTGGTGGGAATATGCAGCGAGGATCTGCACCGTGTGGTTCTCCTTACGCTCGTTTCTTCTGTGGAATGGTGTTGCCCCAGCAACCAAAGGCAACATTGCTGCGGAAAGCCGCTCTATCTGTATGGGGGGGGGGGGCAGGGGCAAGAGGAGAGAGGTTCCTCGTTGGCTGCCTGAAGGAGACGGGCGAAGGGGCTTTTACTGGAGTGGTCCTTTTCAAGTTCCGCACACCCTCTGGTTCCTCAGACGGCGAGCGCAGGCTGGCGTGGCAGACGGCCTCTGGGGACCCACTCACTCACCAGAACAAATAGATTATAACCCCCGCCCCCTGCCCCACCCCCCGCCGGTCCTCTGCCTCTCCTGCCCACGTCTTGGTGTCTTGTGTTCCAGTGGCGCCCGCTGAGCAGACGGATCAGGCAGAGCCATACTGTACATCTAGCTCCATTTGATCTGTTCTTCATTCGTTCACATGTTCCTTTTCAAGGGCACCCATTTTACCGGTCGACTGTAGTACCAACTGGTCGGCTTACCGGTCCATCGTGCATCTGGGTGGACTCTCCACCCGCTTGTGATGTCACTATGTCACAATTGCCAATTTTAGTCACATGACAATTTTGAAACGGCTTGTAATGGCTAAAATAGGGGCCCTTTATTAATTCAATGTCGCTTTGTATCATCTCAAAACTTGTTATGAAATGAGATAGATAAATGAGGTAATAATGACTATAATTTTGTGTCTGTAGCAGTTGGTGTTTGACAACGGCACCTTGTGCAGATTAGAGGAGCTCTGTGGGGAGTCTAGTCGTGGAACAAGTGGCAAGTTGTAATCGTTGTAAAGGTTGATGGTGAAATGATTGGTAGAGTACAAATAGCTGCCTCTTGGAATAGTGCTTCCTCTATCTCCCTGCCATCTGTGCTCTGCGAGGTCTAATATTGACCGTGGTACATCGGGATTTAAAGGGGGACTATGCAACATTATCTCGTGGGCCTCTTTGTTTGCAACAGGGGGTACACAAACGTTTACATCACTATAAAGTGCCTCGAGTGAGACCAGAGTATAATTACTTTTTGTGAGCTGACGTGATATACTCTGACAATCCTACCTGCATGTTTACCGTGATTGGCTACTATTGAGCTGAGGTTGAGACACGGAAGTGGCGAGGGGTTCAGCTAGACTCGGGTGTTTCCGTCCCCAGTGTCCACAAGAGGCCTCACCCCTACCTGCTCATGAATTACATCTGCTCAATAACTCAACGCTTAGCGGCGGCACTTTAAGTAGAATTGTGCCTATAAAAGAGCTACATATTGGCCGTTTAATTTGTCCTTCAGTACTGTGGATCCCTGGCGTCTTCCAAACCCTTCCAAACCCGTTCCCGCTCCAAAGTGAACGTGCAGTTCCTATCCATGCTCGGAGTCGGAGCCATCTGCAGAAACGATCTGAACCCGTGAGACCCCGGCTGCTGGCTCTGTTGCAATGCATTCAAAGTAAACCACGGAAACCTCTCCATGGTTGAGCCACATATGGGGAAATACTTTCTGTAGCCCCCCCCCCACTAGACAACACAAGCGTCTTCCTCCTCACCCAACTGTCTCCCCTCTCTCTGCGCAGCCTGACGAGCACCGTGTGGTCGTGCCACTGGATGGATGGCTGTTTATGCATGTGTGTTAACATAAGGTTGAACATTTTTATATATAGAGAGAGAGAGAGAGAGAGAGAGAGAGAGAGAGAGAGAGAGAGAGAGAGAGAGAGAGAGAGAGAGAGAGAGAGAGAGAGAGAGAGGAGAGAGAGAGAGAAAGAGAGAGAGAGAGAGAGAGAGAGAGAGAGAGAGAGAGAGAGAGAGAGAGAGAGAGAGAGAGAGAGAGAGAGAGAGAGAGAGAGAGAGAGAGAGAGAGAGAGCTCTTATTCCTCCCCAACTTGTTTTTGGTTCTGAAGGGTAACCGTTAGACCCATCCGGATTAGAGTTAATCCTGAGGGGCAGTCTGGTTGGTGCTGTGGTTAAGTCTGCGTTATCTGTTGGGATCCCCCAAACCCCCTTTTGGGAAGCCTGATCCCAGTAAGGCTGTCTTCATCTCCAGATTAATCCATAGATGGCAAGGGGCGCTAGTAGTAGTAGCAGTTTCAGTCCTCTCATATGTTGTGTGTGTGTTTGTGTTTGTGTTGTTGTTTATTTATTTCAATAAAAGAAAATCAAATCGTCCCAGCGGACATGTTTGTCTCCATAACGTCAAGCATGCCATTTACACTCGTGGGGTTTTTTTACAGTTCAACTGTTGTTTTGGTAAATGAAGAATCATTCGTTTTTTCCACTGAGTGTGAGAGTCAGAATTGTGTGGTTGCAAAGTTTTTGCTGACCAAAATCGTTTCAACATTCTTTCATTTTTACAATTCCCATATTTCAAAAAGAATATTCCAACCAAATGACAGATACAAGTGTTGTTTAGATTGTATGTGACGTTTTCGTGAGTTAGTTTTATTTTAAGGTGTTTTATACTTGCAGCTGAGATTATCTGGTCTGACAGTTGTTGTCAACGGGGCCACAAGATGCCAAAAAATGGTTGTTTTAGTAACCCAGGGCAACCAGGGCCCGAGTGTGCTGTAGAGGCGGGGCTTCTGGACCGCCTCCAAAAGCCGCAGTCAATAGCTTTTAAGTGCCTTTTGCAGTTGTTCCAATTCCCAGGTGAGAAATGGATATCAGCGATCGATTATGTTCTCGGTGTCTCTCGAAGCAACAATAAGAAAAAAGAAAAAGAAATGCGGGCAATGTGAGAAGCCATATGTGGGTGGTGTTGGGTCTCTTGATAGTCCCGGGATGTTGATGCTAGCATGTGCTAACAAGGTGTTGGCTAATCGTGTGGCATTGATCTCTGGGCCCATGCTTGTTATTATGATACTTGTATGACTCAACTGGCTATCTGGATATATGGCTCTGCGAGGCTAGTAGTGGCAGCGACAGAGCCCAGGTCAACTCAGGCCTCGGTGGGGAGCACAACTGCACTCGGGCTAAACCAGCGGTGGCGCAAAATACTAGCTTTGGCTAGGGCGTGGGCCCGGTTTCAAGTGGGTGTTTATAGATTTTGAACCTTGATGCTATATTCAGGTGTTAAAATAAAACCAGGCTTTAAAACCAACGGGGACTCCTAGCTTGGGAGGCCTGCGTTAGCTAGTAGCCACACACACACACACACACACACACACACACACACACACACACACACACACACACACACACACACACACACACACACACACACACACACACAACACAACACACACACACACACACACAAACACACATACACACACACAATGCAGATGGGCTGATCCCCCCCCCCCCCTATTGACTTCTAATGGACTTGCTTCCCTGAGGACTGTAATCTTTTAATGCTGGGAGCCACTGCCTTTACCACAGCCACAGTGCACGTAAGCTGACGTATAATGGCCAGGGTCAAGCAGTTGGCCATAAAGAAAGGCTGCCCTGATGCACGCTGCAGGTCTGAATATGAACGACCCGTATGTATTCAGAAGGCTGTGTTCATTTGCTAATGCTGCCTAAAGCAGTACAATAACACACGAGATAGAAGGTTAATGGTGTAACATTTAGCGAGAGATTTGAGGAGACATTCCCACGTTTATTTATAATTTCCTTTATTTATATCTGTATAAGACAAACTAAATATAACAAACATAACCTTTGACGTGTTGTAGACCAGTAGAAAGAGTCCCTTTGCGGCATTTCACAAAATACTGTGCTAATCCTGGTATAATACATTTAGCTTTGCATGCGTGCCCCGAAGCCCGTACTAGTAGGCAATAAAGACAAGCTAGGTCATTACGTCGCCTGTCCCTGCCTCTCAGAACGGCACAATCTGGACTTTCTTATCAGCTGGCACACCGGGAAGTGCAATCCGGAGTTGCTCTGACTCCTGACTGAGGGAACACCTCGTGGAAGCCACAGAGATGTCCGGGTGGCAGCAGGCGAACACACAGCTGGAACAACCTCCCCACAGAACACGCCCGCCCAAAAAACAACGTCACATTTTCCAAATGCTTTGCGGTGATACAGATGCCATTTTGGCCTGCTCAGCAGAGAACGTTTGACTCATCGTGGCGTTTGCAAGGTTTATTGCCAAAAAGGGATCCATTAAGCAACGGTATCTCGATGCCGCCCTGCATTCATTGTACGTTTTTTCTCTCTCACTGGAAACAATGGAAGGAAGGGACTGAAGTAATGACCGCAATTAAACTGAAGGATGTGCCAGCAGTAATGACACTGCTGATGAGGTGTGTCAGGTTCAGTGTGTTCAATACATCACGTCATACATAGCCAGTCAAACGTTTAAAGGCCTCTCCCACCTTGGGAGAGGTGACTCGGTGCTGTACCTCTTGTCTTTCTCGAAGAGTCCTGGCATCCCCACAGTGTCTCCATGGTGATCGTGTGCTGATTTGGGCAACTTTCCTGAGAGAAGGGAAACATCGGGAAAGCTGTGTCACAGAGGAGATGTTGGTAACAAAGGATAACCTTGACGGATTATGTTTTCTGGTTATGGTAGCGGCTCTGTTGTTCACACAAGACACACCTTTCCACCTTGCAGAGAGCGCTACCATTCACACAGCACTGGCAATGCTGTTGAAGTCCTTACCTCTGTGCCGAAATCACTGCAGTTTGAAAACATGGCAGCAGGTCTGCCCAGTTCGCTATTTTTGCCAATCCTTCGATTAAAAAGAGCTGTGCTGCCCGATCTGCTGTAAGAAAACCTTCATGTTGGACAGTGATTGAATATTTCCCTCCTGCCTGTGTTTACACTGCAAAGCCTGCACATGACCCCTATACCCGTAAACTACCCACACAGGCTGCATGAGTGTTATGGGGCTAATGGTAACAAAAAGGAGACCTTAGCAACACAAAGCAGACATTGGTAGCATAAAGGAGACCTTGGTGACAGAAAGGAGACACTGGTAGCATAAAGGATACTTTTGTAGCATAAAGGGGACATTGGTAACACAAAGCAGACATTGGTAACAGAAAGGAGACTTTGGTAACTTAAGGAGACATTGGTAACTTAAGGAGACATTGGTAACATAAAGGAAGTGACATTGATAACATAAGGAGACATTGGTAACATGAAGAAAGGAGACATTGGTAACAGAAGGAGACATTGATAACATAAAGAAAGGAGACATTGGTAACAGAGACCGTGCACAAAGCCAGAGAGGGCCTGAGTGGAGGGTTTCGCTCTTTCTTTTTTTCTCCAAATTCCCACATAACTTCCAAGTAACGCTCCCCCGACCGCGGGGCTGCAGTGTCCCCACGCTGCCTCGATTCTTTCCTCTCCGAAAAAAAAAGGTTTGGTGGGTTATGAACACAGTCTGGCTCCTTCTGAGAAATGACTAAGGCTACAAAATGGCACCCAAGAGGAAATCAGAAACATGCGCTCCTCTCCCCCTCTCGCGTTCTCCCTCTTTCTCGACTTGGCTTTAATAGATCCTGGCCGGACCTCCAAGCTCCAGCAGATCACACGAGCCTCCAACGCCGTGCATACCGACATGGAAATCAAAGACTGGAAGCAACGCTTTGTGACTTTTACCGCCGATTTAAAATAACGTTCACGCACACGCCGCCATGTTAAGTTCAGGATCTGGAAACATAATATTTTCTATTGACTCAACCAGGGATATTGATTTGTCTTCGGTGAGCTTCACTCCACCGTCTCCGTGGCCCATGTTGCTTCTAGGAAGGTTCAGGGTCGTCTTGTTTATCTTCTAGCGAGCTGCTGGGGCCCTGGTTATGAGGACATTGATCCACCTGAGCGCACGTGGATGGATTGGTGGTAATGTAATAGAGATGTTATGGGCTGTTACTGGTGGAGTGAGCCGTGGTGTGGCCCCTCCGTGAGATGAGAGTGTGAAGGCCCTCAGGAGCCCTGGAGCTGGCGCCAGGCACCTCCCTTTGTAGCCAAAGGGAGGTGTGGCCTCTTTTTCTTTCTTTCTCTTTTTTTCTCCCCTTTGTGCCAGAAAGCAATGGAGGGAAAGTTAACCTCAAAAACATTCATCAGCCATAAAAAAAACCCATTTATGTTTCCTACAAAGCACGCGCTTCAGAAAAGTCCTGACAACGAACTTGCTGGGAATTCATTTTTGTGTCGGCCAATGACTCTGCCACCATTTATATGTTGCTGTCACTGGTTATCTCTTTATCTTTCTCTCCGCCTCTCCTATCTCTCTCTGCCTGCCTCTTTATTTAACTGCTTCTCTCTCACACACACACACACACACACACACACACACACACACACACACACACACACACACACACACACACACACAC
>PIJE02006134.1:0-16125 GCA_002895965.2 Coryphaenoides rupestris
CCTTTATTCTTTTAATTGCGACTATCTTTGCACAAGAAGTTAGCAGCAAGTTCACTTACGACAGTTGTACACTTCTGGAGATTAGAACGACAGTCGCTCGCCGCCTACCGGAGTTTTTCAAGTCTTTCGACTCGGACGTCCCACCTGGAGTCGCGGCTGGATTATCTCCGTCCATCTTAGGCGCGATCAGCCGCAGGCGTCGCCGACGGAGAGGGAAGCGAGCCGGCGTGCTGGTCAGGCTGAGACGTCGTGCCAATCGACCTCCACTACCCACCATTCTACTGGCTAATGTACAGTCTCTGGACAATAAGTTATGCGAGCTACAGGCTCGTATCCAATTCCACCGGGAAACAAGGACAACTGCATCATCTGCCTGACGGAGACATGGATGTCGGAGGGGGTTGCCGACTCAGCCATCGAGCCGACAGGATTTTCCGTCCACCGCGCGGACAGAACAAAGACTCTCTCCGGTAAAGATCGTGGAGGGGGGGTATGTCTCATGATAAACAGATCTTGGTGCAACCAGAGTCATGTGCAGACCCTCAAGTCTTTCTGTTCCCCGGACCTGGAGTACCTGATGCTTATGTGCCGACCATTCTGGCTACCGCGGGAGTTTACAGCAGTAACCGTGACTGCTGTGTACATTCCCCCTCAAGCCAACACGGACATAGCGCTGAAGGAACTTTATGGGGCTATCAGCGAACAGGAGTCGGCTCACCCTGAGGCTGCTTTCATCGTGGCGGGGGACTTCAATAAGGCGAACCTGAAGAAAGTTCTCCCGAAGTTCTACCAACACATCACAAGCAACACACGGGGCGAGCGGATCCTCGACCACTGCTACACCCCCTTCCGGGACGGCTACAAGTCCCTCCTCCGCCCACCGTTCGGCAAATCAGATCACCGCTCGATCCAACTACTCCCCGCCTACAGGCAGAGACTGAAGCAGCAACCAATCGCTGTGAAGGAGGTCCAATGCTGGTCGGACCAATCAGAGTCTATGCTGCAGGATTGTTTTGATCACGTGGACTGGGATATGTTCAGGGTTGCGTCGGACAATAACATCAGCGAGTACGCGTCCTCAGTCACCGTCAAGGCAGATGAGCGTTGTCGTTCTAATCTCCAGAAGTGTACAACTGTCGTAAGTGAACTTGCTGCTAACTTCTTGTGCAAAGATAGTCGCAATTAAAAGAATAAATAACAAAAAACCTCGTCGGCATACGAGAGCTCGCAACACGGCAGCCATCACGTACGGCGCCATATCGCTCACCGGACACCGCTTCTTCCGCCTCCTGTCGACCTTCTGCGCCGCCCAGAGAACGTTCTGGACGTACCTTGCACACTTCGCTTACACATGTCTGAGACACGACGGCTCCGCAAAAGACCCGGGGAAACTAACCACCGCCGGCTTCGACATGAACTTGGGGAACAACGCGTGGAGATACGGGTTCACGGGGGATGCCTCGCATCGGGGTGGGCACACTGTTCTGCCGTTTTGCACAAAGGCGGCAAGACCCTCACCCCTGGGGAGTCTCCGGGGTCGGCAGGCCACCATGCCGCTGTCCCGGGTGGCCTGCCACGCACACAGGAGCGCTCCTTTATCCCCCTCAAGATCAAGGACTAGAAGTTCTACTTTCTGTTGGACAAAGAAGGGACCATAAACAATGTCAAGTTGTTTGACGTGACCGGGCATATCGACCACTTTAACACAGCAATCAGGTGGGGAAAAATCCTGTCAAAACAGTCACCATCAACCCAAAAACAATTTTTTTGATCTGTGGAATCAAATGAGTATTGACCAGCAACTGTTTTCAATAAATGCCAATGAATGTGATTTTACATTGTGGACTTGAGTTGTGGTGTTTGTTTCGGGGATACATACTGTCACTTGCTCCATGAGCACCGCATTGGTGGCCTCCGTCTCGTGCAGTAGGCCGTTCATGTGCTCCATGCTGCGTGTTGCTGTGGTCAGCTGCTGGCTCAACTCCTGCTTGGTGGGCTCCACTGTCCACACAAACGGTTCTGGCAGTGGTGGATCAAGTGTAGAAGAGCAGTGAGCATAATAATACATAAACATAATACTAAAACATGGAGTCTATTTATTCAGACGTAAAAAAAACGCTTGTTTTGTTCGTCGCACCTCGTTCTGGGTCCGGGGAGCCGAGCAGCTGCTCCAAGGACTGCAGAGGGGTGTGCGGCGGCAGGGGGTTCTCCATCTGGGATTTCTCCATGCCCTCGCCCTCCTCCCGGGATGTGGTCTGGAGGACTACACTCCGGGACCCGCCTTGACCCAGGTCCGGGGATCTGCGCTGAAGGTCAGACAACCGGGGCTTACGGCTGGACTGGATGGATGGAGAACATGGGAGGGAGGAAGGAAGGTGTGAGGAACAACTCTCGTCAGTCAGCAGTTAATGGGTCAGAAGTTGAGAGGATTTCTGTAGCAACCAATTGCTTGATTTTTTTTTGGGGAACTGAATACTTGTAATCTAACTTGCAAAGGAGGAGAGAAGGAGTGTGTGTGTGTGTGTGTGTGTGAGAGACTGGAAGGAAATAAAGATGGTGATGCACTAAAGTCAAGATCAGCCAAAAGCCAAACTTGCAATCTAGTGCTCCCGGTTTCCCAGTATCCACATCATGGCAGTGTACCTACCGCGCAACAAGTGTCCGAAGTCAAGTGGCTCTGGTGTCACACAGGCCACATTTTACTATCCTACATCCCCTTTAAAACAACTTTGACAAAATCCACAAATCCAACTCTTTACTCCTTACAGGGGTGGTCGTTAGGAGAGCAATAGGTGCTGAATGGGCAGACAGACAATGGTATATTGAAACAGAGCAGAAACGCAAGATGGAGTTTTTGAAAGTAGTAGTTCAGTAATAATTACGTTTGTATTTATGTCAAATGTTCCATGAATGAACATCTCCAAATGCCTCTGGGTGAGCTTCTTATTAATATAATAACAATAATGATGCATTTCACATTATATAGCACTTTTCATTGTGAACAAAAGTGCAATGCCCAGGTGTGGGACAAGAGCAGATCCCTTCCCAATGCCATACTGATGGTGTCTAGACTGCATGCGAGACTGACCACCGTAGCCCATGTTAGTCATTCTACCAAGAGAACAGTTTGTGGGTTCTGCTCCAGTGGGCTCAAGGCTGTAGCTGTGTGGGAGGTGATGAAAGACCTTGGGGTGTCGCTACTACCAAAACAAACCCCCTCAAAGACATTCTTCTTTGTGACTTTTAAACGCTGTCATGCAAGTGTATTTTGTCAACAGGATGCCAACTCTATCTGCCTGCACCGAGTTATTCCATTGCATTTTCCCCACAGTCAGACAAACTACAACAACGGATGAGATCAAAACCAGAGACTACCCTGCTGCATCCCATCCATAATAACCACCCTGACCCAGATTATTGATTTCTAGGAGAGAAAAGCATTAACACTATTGAAGTTGTTAGGGCACAAATCCTCAAAGAAATCTTTGTAATACACTGATTGGTAAAGGCAAGTTGTCATGCTAGTTCAAGTTTAACCAACTACAACCAATTATTGTACACAGTATTGTATTGAAATAATCAACAATATTGATAACAAATATTTAATAAATCTAAAGTATTAAATATTTTGTATGTCAATCTATACAGATAACTTCGGAATACATCTTAATGAACTGCAATGGTGTCCTTCCATTCCAGTGTGTCATTATCAGACTGACAGTTATATGGTTAAACATCATGCACGGTTATTGCCAGAATATTGCCGATATGCGGGTGCTTCTTACCATTCTGGCTCTGTGAGGCAAAGAGCTGCTCTTCCAGCCGGCTCAGCTGGCTGTGCAGGGTCTCCACAGTGGCTCGCTGCTCCTCCTGCAGGTGTCTCACTTGCTCCCGGAAGGCCTACCTCTGGGCCTCGGACTGCAGCTCTGCCTGGGCTTGTTCAGTACGCAAAGACATGTTCTCCGACTGCACCGCAAGAAGCCTGGAAGAAAGAAGTTCTTATTTATTTGTTGTTTATTTCATGTGCACATCACAATCAACATAATCTAATACAGAGGTAGGTACACTTTCAGGATTTTTTGCCTTTTTTCTGGACTGGACAGGAAAGTAGCTTGCGAGAGATGGAATAGCATGGAGAAAAACGACCGCAGGTTACGATGAGAATAGAGCAGATTTCAAGCACTCATTGTTGCGAGGTTAATAGAACGAGTTTCATAATTGCATAATAATAATAAATTGTATTTGTATTGCACTTTACATTTAAGAAAAACTCAAAGTGCTACAGATTAAAAAGCATGAAAGTGCTAAAAACTAAGTATAAAACATGAAAAATAAAAATCTAGCAGAAGGCTCTGGAAAAAAGGTAGGTTTTTAGGCCTCGTTTAAAAGCATCCACTGTCTGTGGTGCCCTCAGGTAGTCGGGGAGAGCATTCCACAGGCTGGGAGCGGCCGAGCAGAATGCCCGATCCCCCATGGTGCGGAGCTTGGTCCTGGGGGGTTTGAGGAGGTTGGTGGTTGCAGAGCGGAGGGTACGTGAGGAGGTCTGAGGGGTAAGGAGTTCCTTGAGGTAGCGGGGGGCATTTCCGTTATGCACTGGTGGGTGAGGAGGGAGACCTTGAACTCAATCTTAAGTGAGACGGGAGCCAGTGAAGTGATTTGAGGATGGGGGTGATGTGATCATATTTGCGCACCCTCATCAGGATCCTAGCAGCGCTGTTTTTGGAACATACTGGAGTTTTCCGGAGGCTGTTACTAGGGATCCCGATGAGGAGTGCATTACAGTAATCGAGCCTGGAGGAGACAAAGGCGTGGACGAGCTTCTCTGCATCTGCCAGGGTGAGTGTGGGACGGAGTTTGGCGATGTTCCTGAGGTGGTAGAAGGACGTTTTACACAGGTGTTTGATGTGAGTCTCGAAGGTGAGGCTAGGGTCCATTCTAACACCCAGGTTGGTGACTGATGTGGAGAGAGGGATGTTCTGGCCAGAGAAGGTGATGCTGGTGATGGTGGATGACCGGACCTGGTGTGGTGTGCCGACTAGGATGGCTTCAGTCTTGGAGCTGTTCAGCTGTAGGAAGTTGAGCTTCATCCACGCCTCTATCTCCTCCAGGCAGGTGGTCAGTGTGGATAATGGCAGGAGTGCAGATGGGGTGGGGTCTGTTCTAAGGTAGAGCTGTGTCATCAGCATAACAATGGAAAGATATTCCATGTCTGCTGATGACACAGCCAAGGGGGAGCATGTAAAGTGTGAACAGAGTGGGGCCCAGCACCGAACCCTGGGGGACACCGCAGGTGACGTTGGGTTTTGCCTTTCCCAGGGCGACGTGCTCAGTTCTGCCAGTGAGGTATGAAGTGAACCAGTTGTGGACAGTGTCAGAAAGGCCAATGGTGGAGTGCAGACAGTGAAGGAGGATGTTGTGGTCCACGGTGTCGAATGCTGCTGTTAGATCCAGGAGGATGAGGATGGATGGGGAGCCAGTGTCTGCTGTAATCAGGAGGTCGTTGGTGACCCTGACCAGAGCCGTTTCCGTGCTGTGGCCAGGGCGGAAACCAGACTGAAATTTCTCAAACAGATTGTTTTGTTTTAGATGAACTTGAAGTTGAGCGGCAACTGCTTTTTCCAGTACCTTGGATATGAATGGAAGGTTGGAGATGGGCCTGTAGTTGCTGAGGACTTCTGGGTCTAAGGTGGGTTTTTTGAGAAGTGGTTTGATGACAGCAGTTTTTAGCGCAGATGGAACATGGCCGGCCTGGAGGGAGTGGTTGATGACCTTGGTGATGAGAGGGCTTATGGCGAAGAGGTTGGATTTCACCAGGGCTGTGGGGAAGGGGTCCAGGGCGCAGGTGGATGGCTTCATCGTCCTAATGATGTCCTCAACCTCTCGCTGTGTAAGGTCAAAAAAACAGCAGAGAGGTTGGGCAATTCCAGGCTGTGGGTAAGCAGTCGGGACAGGTGGGACGGCGGAGCTGGAGAGGAGGGAGTGTATGTTATCTACTTTTTTTCTGAAAAAAGTGTAGTTATTGCACCTCTCCTCTGTTGCCTCTGAGTGCGAGAGAGTTGGCGGTTTGAGAAGGTGATTTATGGTAGAGAAAAGTTGCTTGGAGTTGCCAGGGCTATTGTTAATGATGTTGGAATAGAACTATGACCGTGCATCTCTGAGGGACTTAGCGTAGGCTTTTTGATGTTCTCTGTAGGCTTGTTTATGAACAGTCAGTCCTGAATAGGGTTGGGTATCGTTTAGATTTATCCGATACCGGTGCCAAACCGATACTTTTAAAACGATACCGGTGCCAAAACGGTGCCAGAACCGATACCTTCTTTAAAATAAAGAGCAAACAACAACGTTAAAGAATGTCTTTTTTTATTGCAAAGGCAAAACAATTGAACAATATATTAACTCTTAACTCTAACACTGTTAAAACTACAATTGCAATTAAATACAAAACACTATTAAACATTACTAATAAATATTAAATGAACAATAATAATAATAATAATAATAAATAAGAGCAAATAACAGCAAACAAAGCAAGTGAAAAGTAGTGCACAGTGACTGTCAAATAATGGTCCTGTGCCACACTGGTTCACCCATCACAGGTAATAGCAGCCGTAATCACTTGTGCCAATTCCTGAACAACATTCTGCTTTTCGACAGAGTACCATGCAGGAATGAGGGTATTCATCAGAGTATCCCTGGACGGGGGGCGGTAGCGAGGATTAAGGGCACTGGTCATCTCTCTGTATTAAAGAATTTTAAGGATGTGTCAAATAAGTCTTATTTGTCTTAATGGCACATAACTAGATTATACACACTAAATAAACAAATATTATTTTCACATAATGCAATTACCTAAAACAATGATTTGGTATTTATTTATTTCCCTGAACCATGGAGATTCCACAGTGGAAAAAGAATGCAGTCCCTCGAACACAAATCTGGTCAAAGCCCTGTGGCATTCTTCCACCTTCTCTTTTGTTAAGGTTCCCTTCTTGGCCAAGGTGAATGGGGTCACTACTGCAATAATAATATATATTAAGTTCATTAATTAATTAGTTAATTTATTTATTTATTATTAACGTATGTAACCGTAAACACGTAAAAACGTTGATTAATTTATAAATTCAAGATTTGCATCGTTAACGTTACGTTACTAACATGAGGAAATGCTGCTGGAATCCTCGTCAATCGTCTCGTCGTCGGGGTCTCCCACACCACCGGCTGAGGTGCTTGGTACTGGGCTGAGGTGCTTGGTACTGGGCTGAGTTGCTTGGTACTGGGCTGAGGTGCTTGGTACTGGGCTTGACGATTTCAAGGGTCGAACACTGTGCATGCTTCGGCCTTCAGGTTCATACCGTGACTCGCCAAAAGGTGCTTCATCAAATTGGAGGTGTTCCCCCCTTTGCATGCAATGGTTTTTAAACATTTGTTGCAGGGACTATTGTTTGCGTTTTTTGGGGTAAAATGCAGCCACACTTTCGACCGTCGTGGTTTCGGCATTTTGCGGGTACTTGCTGTCACTGTCTGATTGAAATGTTTACTAAAATTAGGTGTGGGTTGGGTAGCGTGACGTGAGCATCAGCGATGTTTCGTTTCGAGCACTAGAGGGCGCTGAAATGCAGTGGATATTTCAAATGGCATTTTAACTACTGGCACCGAAATGAGGCACCGAAATATGCGTTTTGATTCGGTACGGTTAGTACCGGTTGTACGGGAACCGGTTCCATAGTGGTACCGGTTCTCGGTACCCATCCCTAGTCCTGAAGCCTTGAGACGCCGCTCAAGGACACGCGGCTTCATCTTCCGCAGCTCGCAGGTGTACCAGGGGGCTGAGCGTGAGAAGGAGACTGTTCGGGATTTGAGAGGGGCGTGGAGATCCAGGAGACTGCTCAGAGATTGGTTATAGAAGTCCACTGACTCAGTGACTGAGGGGAGGTCAGCAGAGCCAGAGGAGAGATATTGGAGGTCCAGAGTCAGGGCGTCTGGGTTGATGTTTTTCAGGCTCCTGAAATGAATTTGCCGCTTGGGCTTGGTGTGGGGGGAGGGGAACAGCATCTCCATTGAGATGGTCTTGTGGTCACACCCAGACACACCCAGACCGTAGACCTTTAGGTTGCTAATGGGGGCGGAGTTTGTGATGACCAGGTCGAGGGTGTGTCCCCTGGAGTGTGTGGGGACGTCGACATGCTGTTGGAGGTTGAGACAATCGAGTAGTTGAAGGAACTCTGCTGCAGAGTGACAGGAGGGGGTGTCGACATGAATATTTATATCTCCAAGAATTATGATATTAGCAGAGGTTGTACAGAGTGTAGTGAGAAGGTCGTGCATCTCTGGGATGAAAGCTGAGTTGGGTTTGGGGGGCCGGTAGATGAGAAGTAAGGTCATGGGGAAGGGGGGCTTACATTTAACTGCAAGACATTCAAATGAAGACTGTGTAAGCAGAGGGATGGGGGAAAGCTCCAGTTCTTGTCGGTGTATAACAGCTAGGCCACCACCACGACCAGTGCTGCAGGCTTTCTCCAGATAGCTGTAACCAGGAGGACAGGCTTCATTTAGGGCAGAGTAAACCTCTGGCTGGTGCCATGTGCCATCTGTTAGGCACATGAAGTCTAGGCCCTTGTCCATGATGTGGTCTTGAATGTAGGAGGATTTGTTGTTGATGGATTGTGCATTAAAAAGTTCCAGTTTGACCATCGATGAGGAGGTTAATCTCTGCAGGGGTCGTAATACATTAAAATCCACTCCACGCACACTGGAATCCACTCCACGTTGTCTGTCATGCTGGGTATGCAGAGATCTTGCGATGTTTCCCGTGCTATCAACACAGAGAGCGACAATGCTCTGATGACGCGTCAGGCGTGCGACAGTGGACCAGATAGATGGAATGGTTGGAGTAGAGTGGCTAGGCTGGTGGTAAATAAACTTTTGACGAGAACTTCTATGGATGTAACAGGGTCGGCGTAGAATACCTCGTAGTAGCAACGCTGGATAGACTGATAGTCCGAGTGATCGCCCCCATGACAGCGGGAGGTTAACCAGCAATCAGCCAATGTCGGAAGAGATGGCAGCAGGTAAGTCAGTAAATCCAGGAAATCCGTGCCAAAAACTCAAAAGAAAAAACTTGTAAAATACCTAGCAGTCTAAAAGTTAGCCCTATAACTTTAGCTTGTACAATCGTAGGTAAAAGTTAGACCTGGACTGTAACTTTGGCTCGTAAAGTCGTAATACTAGCTCAGAAGGAGAAGCGGCGAACAGACAAACGCCAGCGTCCTCTGGGATAAGAGCAGACGTGCCATTCTGAGCTCATTACCAACATCTAAGAACATACAATATGCTAAACAATGCAAGTACTATTAATATTAATATATACCATAATTAATATAGACTATGAAATCAAACAGAGGTTGTCTCCGGTCTCTGTGGAGACTGAGAGCTCCGTTCCGTTCTGATTACGCACGGTATTCACATCCGATCATGACAAATCAAAAAGTAGGCCAAGCCACCCCAGAAACGTATAGAAAATGTGCCGTCAACATTCGCCCATGTTTGAGCTGTGACACTCGGGGGTTGGGGGGGGGAGAAACTCAGTGACGTCATTTGATTTGCCCTCTGGCTCCTTCCCTCCCTCTGTCCGGTCGGCCTCACTGCTCGCGGAGCTCTGCCTCCTTGGCGACAGTCTTCTGGAGGATCTTGTTGTGGCGCTCCAGCAGGGTGTCGTGTCCGCCCTGCAGCTGCTGCAGCTCGGCCAGGCCCTGCTGGCTCTCCGTTAGCCGCCTCTGCAGCTGATCTCTAACCTGAGAGGAGAGCTGCTCTCTACACAAAAAAGCAAACAACACAGAAACTAATAAATAAATGATACTGTAGTTATTGGTTTTGTGAATTTTTGTATTGGACACATTCTTTTCAATAGGAGTGTGAAATACAGCAGCGGAACACCATTACAACAATAGAATTGTACAACTGTGTCATGTATATGATTGAAAAGGGATTTAGAATAAAAATAATGATAAATACAAGGACTGTTAACATTGATAGCCCCAAGTCGGGTAGATACGTACTACACTGTGAAGAGTAGCAAATTTTGAGTAGCATGGTTCAACCTGTTTCGATGAGCGAAAGGCAAAATGGTGGTTTCTGTGGACGGCAAAAACCGCAGGTCACTGAAAATCTGTGATTTGTTGAGTCTTTACAGCACATCGTCAGACACTTTTAGAACATATTTAACTAAGTTTATTCTAGAATGTGAAATTTGGCAGCTACTATATCTGCAAACTTGGTGACTTAATAACACATTTGTTGAATTCTGCCCTACTTCTTGTTCTTGCCTGGGAGACTTTGTTTCCAGTTGAATGTATTTGGCTTGGCACTACGAACACACATTTAGTCAGCAGTGGAAGAACGGCACCAAAGCATGGGCACAGCGTACATCTTCACAGAAGATGTTTTTCGACACCTACTGTATAATATTTTGTGACATATTTGGGCTCTGATCAGGAGGTAAATGGTAAATATTCAGGCTCTGATCAGGAGGTATGGGAATAGATGTTTTAACGTAACCCAACTAATCTTAACTAAAGCGGCTTGTATCACCTGATTTAGTTATTAAGAAACCCTGGCCAAAGCACATACTCCAGCTGTCAAATTTTACTAAATACGCAATGGGTGATGCGTGTTCGACAATCAACCTATCAAATTTACTTTGAGCTTTTTGAATAAAAGCTATGCATTCCGTCTCTCTAGCAATGCTTACATGCGCCCTCATGCGCCCGCGTTTCATCTTAGGTTGAAATTCCCGTGGTCCTCACCTTTCCAACTTGACGGGTTCACTGTCGCTCTGCAACGTCGCCTTACTCTTCTGCTGTTTGAGCACATTGTGGACACACACTTTATAACTCTCAAAGTCCCCCGTTGTTGACACCAGCTCTGCCTGCAAACAACAAAGACACGATAGCACAAACAAGGTTCTCGTTAAAATGAATTTCCAGAGCGAGGCGGGCATGTTGCTCGCCTGGGGAATGTCTGGCGGAAACCCTAATAAGACAATTATGTGTTGCAGCTTCTGAACCAAATTCTACCACTACAATAGAACACTTGAAACGCTTGAAACAGATCAGTAAACTCCAGCTTAAAGCAGAGTTCGAAATTCACAATTTCCATCGCTATTGGACAAGGCAATGCTGACTACAAGAAAGACTGTTGCACTTAAGTAATGCTTCTGCAATGGTTTGCAATGTGCCAGGGTAGGTCCTGCTGTGCCAACCCCTGCTGCTCTGGAGTAAGCTTCTTAATTGCTGCTCGATCTAACCTCATTAGTGTTTATCTACATATATCTAGTTACGTGTTTTTAGGTTACACTTCGTAATCATAATAACAGGTATGATACAGTGTATTGGGTATATACTGTATATCAGGGGTAATCAAACTTTTTTAATAAAGGTCCACTTGTGAATTTTATACAAGGTCAATGGTCCGGAATAATGCCAGTAAAGTGCATGACATAAATCAACATCCATAACGTATACACACACATTCAATAGTACAGTATGGTGGCTTGAACTAGTGGGAGAAATGGCACTGTTTGCCTGTAGCCAACGCCTTGAACCTCGGCACAAAAGGTGTGATTGCCAGGCGGAGGCACTGACCCAAGTGTTAATTTGTCAAACTGCTGCGGTATGAGTTTTTCACAATGTTCATCGTGGAAAATCCAGACTCACAGCAATATGTGGAACTGAACATGGTGAGCAAATGAATGGCCACCTTCTGAAGGTGGGGGACATTTGCTGCAGTAGCCATCTTTGTCCAGAATATCACAGGGTCACAGTCCACTTCCTTCAGAGCAACATTCTCCTGGAGATCTATCAGCTCGGTTTGCAGAGATGAAACATTTGCCCACGGGAAGATGCTCTGTGCCTCTCTTGAGAATTCTTGAACATTCTTTACCAGAAATGGAGATCCAATACAGAGCAGGACTTGCTTACCCAGACTAAAATCATCAAAACGCTTTTGAACATTCTCAGCCAGCCTCTCCAGGAATGCAACATGAGTGTGATGGTGATTACCATTAGTTTGCTCCAATAGAGTTGGAAAGTGGAGATGTGCCTCTGTTATGTCACTCCTGAAGATCTCCAACTTCCTTTGAAAAGAACGTACTGCTGACATAAGGTCACACACTGTGTTGCCTTGGCCTTGGAGTTTGAGGTTGAGCTCATTTAGATGAGATGTCACATCCACCAAAAAGGCCACACACTCCATCTTTTCATCATCCTGCAGAAAATCAAGGTACTGTTTGGCTTTGGCATTTTTCTGCTCCGACAAAAACATCTGCAGGTCTTTCCTGACGGCCCAAAATCGCGCGCGAGAGAGAGAGAATCAACGGGAGGCTTCGAGGAGACCCCTATGGCAAGTACACCTACAGCTCACCTCGAGGCAACTGTACAGTAGACTATCACTGACCTAAGCCGGCCCTCTCTCAGGGCGTTCACAATCAGCCCGCTAACGCCCCTGTCAGACCACAGCAAAACTACAGTCTACCTGAACAGATCAACACCCAATCAACAAGTACTGAAGCCAAACAAACTCCACACTACTAAAAAATGCTACAAATGGAAGGAAAGTAGTGTAGAAACATACCAAAACACTATTAGGCAACAACAGGTCCAATCACTTTTAGACCACTTCCTGTAAAGAAACTTTCAGTCCAATGACGAAGATGTAAACAAGGCAGTCGAAAACCTGAACTATATATTTGACCTTTCAGCATCCCTAGCAAACCTAAAACCCAAAAATAGGAAGGCTAATAAAAATAGCAATGATAAATGGTTCGACAATGAATGTAAAAACCTTCGAAAGAAATTACGAAACTTATCAAACCAAAAACATAGAGACCCAGAAAACCAGAACACACGTCTAAGCTATAGTGAAACATTAAAACAATATAAAAATACAGTAAGGAAAAAAAGGAATCAACATGTTAAAAACCAGCTACATGCTATTGAGGAATCTGTGTTCTGGGAAAACTGGAACACTCTAAACAAGCAAAAACATGAGGATCTACCAATCCAAAATGGAGACGTGTGGGGCAACCACTTCTCCAAGCTCTTTGGCCCAATAGAAGATAATACACAGCAAAAACACTTACTCGATAAACTACAAAGTTTAGAGTCAATCATAAAAGACCATCAAAACCCACTCGACTCACCAATCACACTAAAGGAACTACAAGACAAAATAAAATCACTGGAAACCAAGAAGGCCTGTGGTGTCGACGGGATCCTAAATGAAATGATAAAATTCAGACCTCAAATTCCAATTGGCTATATTAAAACTCTTTAATGTTGTCCTTAGCTCGGGGATCTTCCCCAATATTTGGAACCAAGGTCTGATAACACCCGCTTCACAAAAGTGAGACAAATTTGACCCCAACAATTACCGCGGGATCTGCGTTAACAGTAACCTTGGGAAAATCCTCTGTATGATCATCAACCACAGGACTCCTACATTTCATCACTGAAAATAATGTCCTAAACAAATCCCAAATTGGCTTTCTGCCGAATTATCGGCACAACAGACCATATTTTTCACCCTCAGCACCCTAATAGACAACCAAATAAACAAAAAACAAAAGTAAATTATTCTCTTGTTTTGTTGACTTCAAAAAAGCTTTTGATTCTATTTGGCATGACGGTCTGCTGTACAAACTATTGGAAAGCGGTGTTGGAGGAAAAACCTATGACATCATAAAGTCAATGTACACCAACAACAAATGCGCTGTTAAGATTGGCAAACAACACACAGACTTCTTTCCCCAAAACCGGGGGGTTAGACAGGGATGCAGCTTGAGCCCAACCCTCTTCAACATATACATCAATGAACTGGCGAAATCTCTAGAACAATCTGAGGCACCTGGCATCTCCCGAGGACACACACAAGTTAAACACCTCCTTTTCGCAGATGATCTGGTGCTGCTGTCTCCAACCAAAGAAGGACTACAACAGCACCTTGATCTACTACACAAATTCTCCCAGACCTGGGCCCTGACAGTAAACCTAACCAAGACAATTCTTTTCTAAAAAAGACCCAGCCTCCAGCAACACAAATATACATTCTTTCTCGATACAACTCCCTTAGAGCATACAAAGAATTAAACCTGCCTTGGCCTAAACATTAGCAACACAGGTAACTTCAACAAAGCTGTAAACGACCTGAGAGACAAGGCAAGAAGGGCTTTTTATGCCATAAAAAGAAACATCAACTTAGACATCCAAATAAAAATATGGCTCAAAATACTAGACTCAGTTATCAAACCCATTTCCCTTTACGGTTGCGAGATCTGGGGTCCACTTGCAAACCAAGATTTTACTAAATGGGACAAACATCAAATTGAAACGCTGCATGCAGAGTTCTGCAAATCCATTCTCCGCACCCAACGGAAAACACCCAACAATGCATGCAGAGCAGAATTAGGACGATACCCACGAATAATAAAAATTCAAAAGAGGGCATTCAATTTCAATAACACCTAATAGACAGTGAGCCCGACACGCTCCATAACAAAGCCTCATCCACAGAGAGTCTCGTAGAGCGATGCCCCTCGGCAGCTGGTTTCTGGGACTCTATCAACAAAACCAAGCAGAGCCCCAGACAGAAACCCCATTAGAATAAACCAAATTATAAGAAAACAAAAAGAAAACTACCTCACGCACTGGAAAGAATCAACCAAAAAACAGAGTAAATTAGAATGCTATTTGGCCCTAAACAGACAATACACAACGGCAGAATACCTGAGCACTGTGACCGATCCCAAACTCAGGAAATCCTTGACTAGATACAGACTCAGTGAGCACAGCCTCGCCGTGGAGAGAGGCCGCCACCGGCAGACCTGGCTACCAAGAGAAGACAGACTCTGTACCCACTGCACCCAACAGGAGGTGGAAACCGAGCTGCAGTTCCTAACAACCTGCCACCTATACCAAGACATTAGAGATACATACTTCCCACAGATCTCAAACACCCAAAAGAATTTTGAAAACTTAACAACCAAAAATTGTTGTGACAGGAAAAGGACATCCAACGGAATACAACCTCCATAAAGATTGTCAATCACCTGTCAATGCCACTTTATTATTATCATCATTATTTTCATTTGTATTTTTTTATTATTATACAGTATATATATATATCTTTTTATTTCATTTTTTTTGTAAAAACATTTAATTTCTTTCTTTTCCATTTTTTTGTATTTTTGTTTTCTTTTTACTTTAACTGCATATATTTAGTTCTTTATAAATATACTTTTTATTGACCACTTGCTTTGGCAATGTAAATGTACGTTTCCCATGCCAATAAAGCTCATTGACTTGAGAGAGAGCGAGCAAGAGCGAGAGAGAGAGAATGACACACACAGTGACAGACACACACACACTTTTCTTTACTATGAACTCAAAATAATTTATTTTTTTCATTTTTGATTTAGCCAAATCACACACTACACAGCACACACAGCAAGTAAACCTCAGTCTGTTTAATACAGATGACTGGCCATCATACAATGCAACCAAGAGTAATACACTTACCTCTGTCAGAAATGCACGCAAAAGGCGGTGCTGAAGGGCTGAGGAGGCTCTCAGGCAGTTCACAAGCTTCATAATTGTCTCCATGACATCTGAGTATTCTTTTCCAAGATTGGCACACAGCACTAACAGCAGGTCTGGATGGTGATCTTTCAGGCACTGAACAGCTCCCTTCTCTCTCCCAGTCATGGCTGGAGCTCCATCAGTTGCAATGGACACCACAGTCAATTCCCATTTCATTCAGCATCTGCATGATGGCTTCATAAATGTCCTCTCCCCTGGTGTTGCCATGGAGGGTTTTGAGGCCTAATATGTCCTCACAAAATGTTCCCTTTGCCTCACTGTAATACATAACGAAGACGCATAGCTGGGTGTTGTCAGTGCTGTCAGTTGATTCATCAACAGCCAGTGAAATGCACTCTGCATTTTTGATGTCATCCGTCAGCTGTGCCACCAGGTCTTTATCAAGTAATTCAGTTCTCCTGGTTGTAGTGGAGTTTGATAAGGGTATATGCTTAATTTTCTCAGACATCTCTTGTTTCTCCTTACCCTCCAAGTC
>PIJE02006135.1:0-2500 GCA_002895965.2 Coryphaenoides rupestris
TTCGTCTTTTGTCGAGAGAGAGGAATGGATTTTTTTTACTTCGATCCGTCGATTGTGGAAAAGGTAGCGAGGGAGTTGTTTCATAATGTAAGAGAAAGAGAGAGAGAGAGAGAGAGAGAGAGAGAGAGCAGGAGAGAGAGAGAGCGAGAGAGCAGGAGACAGAGAGAGAGAGAGAGAGAGAGAGAGCATTAGAGAGAGAGCGAGCGAGGGAGCTCTGCAGATGAAGGCGTGAGCTTACACTGAACCACCGAGGGTGTTGGTTTATATTTCCTTCTCGTTTGCTGCCGTGCGTTCGTTGAGGTTTTGAATTATTTTAAAGTTAAAATGTAATTGTCAGTCGTATGGAAAAAGGTTTATGCAATGATTTGGAGCCAACAAGTTAATTAAAAAACGTTCTTCAAATTATGAAAGATATATACATTATAGAATTATATAATTATATAATTATATAAATTCATTCAAATTCATTCTTCACTAATTCTGTTGCTTTCAGAACTCAAACCTTTTATTTGATGGAATAACATTCTAATAATAAAGAACTTAATAATAATAAAGAGTTTAATAATAATAAAGAACTTAATAATAATAAAGAACTTAATAAGAATAAAGAGTTTAATAATAATAAAGAGTTTAATAATAACCTTTGGAATAATAAAGTGTTTATTCAATTATAAAAAAATGAACATGTTTCCAAACTGAAAGTAAGACAGACCAACAGCCAGTCAGCAGCCAGTCAACAGCCAGCCAACAGCCAGCCAGTCAACAGCCAGTCAACAGCCAGTCAACAGCCAGTCCAACATCCAGTTCAACAGCCAGTCAACAGCCAGTCCAACATCCAGTCAACAGCCAGCCAGTCCAACAGCCAGTCAACAGCCAGTCAACAGCCAGCCAACAGCCAGCCAGTCCAACAGCCAGTCAACAGCCAGTCCAACATCCAGTCAACAGCCAGCCAGTCCAACAGCCAGTCAACAGCCAGTCAACAGCCAGTCAACAGCCAGTCATTTCTCAGACACCTTTATCCACAGCGACAAGAAGTTCAGCTCAAATTGTCTTATTAAGGTGGAATTCAGATTCAATTTATTCAATTAAGGTGGCATTAAACACACACACACACACAGAGACACGCACACACACACACACACACACACACAACACAGACACAGCACATCACAGACACAGACACAGACACAGACACACAGACACAGACACGAGACACAAGACAGACAACACACACACACAGCAGACACACACACACACACACACACACACACACACACACACACACACACACACTCCTCGTGAACGAATGGAGGGGAGGACATTGAAAGAGAGGGCGGGAGGGAGGAGGAGGGAGGGAGGGAGGGAGGGAACAGGGAGTTGATCAGGAACAGATTGGAAGGCGTTCGGCGGAGAGCGTCACGCTTAACGAGAACACGGGCGTCTGGGCGTGCGAGCCCCGCTTAGCACACATCGCTACACACACTTTACACTCACAAAGCCGCAAGTGTGTGTGTGTCTGCTGCTGTCGGGAGTATGGAGGTGGAGAGAGGGAGGGGGGAGAGAGAGAGAGAGAGAGAGAGGTGGAGGAAGGGACTCGGGAAACAGAGAGAAAATAAAAGATGACGGGAGGGAGAGGGAGAGAAAAAAAAGGGGAAAAAAAAAACAAAACAAAAAAGCAAGGGTGAGAGGGCGGGGGAGGGACAGGGGTGGCAGAGAGAGGGACGGGGTGAGAGAGAGAGGGGAGAGGGATGGGAGAGAGAGAGGTGGGAGAGCAGGTGGGAGAGAGAGGGGAGAGAGAGGAGGTGGGAGAGAGAGGGGAGAGGAGGTGGGGGAGAGGAGGAGGTGGGAGAGGAGGTGGGGGAGAGGAGAGGGGAGAGGAGGAGGTGGGAGAGGAGGTGGGAGAGACGAGAGGTGGCAAGCCACCAGCGGGGGGAGAGCATGGGGGGGGGGAGGGAGTGAGAGAGGTGAGTTATTTTACTGCGTTTTCTATTCTGGTCTCCATTACATCAGCTTCTGTCTCGCTGGCTTCTGCTCTTCATCAAACCCTTCGTCTCCTCACTTCTCACCTCACTTCTCTCGCTCGCATTATTAAAAAACTTTTCTTTTCTTCCTCTCGTTTTCATTACGGTTCAGTTTCTCTCTCTCTCTCTCTCTCTCTCTCTCTCTCTCTCTCTCTCTCTCTCTCTCTCTCTCAGTCAGTCTGTGTGTGTAGTCACCCCAACAACCCAGACAACACACACACACACACATACAGACGCCTAACGCTTGATAACACACAGTAACCCGGGTGCGACCGGTGGTACAATTAGAAGCCGCCAATCAGAGAGCAGCTTCTGGTCACGTGCTCGCCAAAAAGGTTACCGACTCCCATACACACTCATGATGATGATGTCATTCCAACGTCTTCACGTCTTCAAAAGCAGACGTCACCAAGCGCGTTGATTCATCCGCCCCTCGATGACTGCTCCAACAAGACAGTTCTTACGGGCTGATTCTGGCG
>PIJE02006136.1:0-12500 GCA_002895965.2 Coryphaenoides rupestris
AAGAGAGGAGATTATCTATAATATATATATAATATATATATAATATATATGTGTAGAACTCCTGAACCATTCATATATATATCTATAATATATCTATAATATATATATAATATATATGTGTAGAACTCCTGAACCATTCATATATATATCTATAATATATATATAATATATATATAATATATATGTGTAGAACTCCTGAACCATTCATATATATATATCTATAATATATATATAATATATATGTGTAGAACTCCTGAACCATTCATATATATATATATCTATAATATATATATAATATATATGTGTAGAACTCCTGAACCATTCATATATATATATCTATAATATATATATAATATATATATAATATATATGTGTAGAACTCCTGAACCATTCATATATATATATAATATATAATATATATATAATATATATGTGTAGAACTCCTGAACCATTCATATATATATCTATAATATATATATAATATATATATAATATATATGTGTAGAACTCCTGAACCATTCATATATATATCTATAATATATATAATATAATATATATATAATATATATGTGTCAGAACTCCTGAAACCATTCATGATTTAATATCTATAATATATATATAATAATATATAATATATAATATAATATATATGTGTAGAACTCCTGAACCATTCCATCATAATATCTATAATATATATATAATACATAAATATATATATATATTAGTGTAGAAACTCCTGAACCATTCATCTATATATTTATAATGCATAATCAATATATATAATAATATATAATGCTGTAGAACTCCTGAACCATTCATATATATAATCTATAATGATATATATAACATAAGCATAATATATAATTATAATATATACTGCTGTAGAACACTCCCCTGAACCATTCATTATATCATATCTACTAAATATATAATATATATATAATATATATGTGTAGAACTCCTGAACCATTCATATATATATCCATAATATATAATATATATATAATATATATGTGTAGAACTCCTGAACCATTTCTATATATATAATATATAATATATATATAATATATATGTGTAGAACTCCTGAACCATTCATATATATATATCTATAATATATATATAATATATATGTGTAGAACTCCTGAACCATTCATATATATATATCTATAATATATATAATATATATATAATATATATGTGTAGAACTCCTGAACCATTCATATATATATCTATAATATATATATAATATATATATAATATATATGTGTAGAACTCCTGAACCATTCATATTATATATCTATAATATATATATATAATATATGTGTAGAACTCCTGAACCATTCATATATATATATCTATATATAATATATATATAATATATATGTGTAGAACTCCTGAACCATTCATATATATATATCTATAATATATATATATATATATAATATATATATAATATATATGTGTAGAACTCCTGAACCATTCATATATATATATATATCTATAATATATATATTATATATAATATATCTATAATATATATGTGTAGAACTCCCGAACCAGGGCTGCGAGAACAAAATGACATCATTTTGTTCGCGCAGCCCTGGTTCGGGAGTTATATATATGAATGGTTCAGGAGTTCTCGAACGAACTGTGCTCTTGTTCTGACACCTCGAGATGTATCAGCCATAAGCCTACCTAACACACACTAACCCTACCTAACCCTAACCTAACACACACTAAGGCTACCCTAACCTAATACTAACTAACTTAACACACACACTAAACCTAACCTAACACACACTAACCCTAACATAACATAACAGACATACCAACCCTAACCTAACAAAAGTAACTCGAACCGAATACACTGACCATAACCTAACATAGACCACCACACCCATGTAGACCACGCCCACCTTCTTTGGCTCCTTGGGGGCCTTGGAGGTCTTCTTCTTCTTCAGCTTTTTGTCATCCTGCTCGGGGTCAGAGGTTATGGCGGGGTTGTCGATGCCTCCTTTCCAGCCATCGGTGGGGGACAGCAGGGGGTCCTCCTCGCTGCCTCGGTGGCCACGGCCCTTCTTCTTCTTCTGCGTGGCGCGCCCAGAGTCCTCCCCGTCGCTGTCCGAGGGGAAGCGTCGCTGGTAGGCCTTGGTCTTGCTGAACAGGATCTTGGAGCGGTGCTTGTACTTGGAGGGCCGGCGGGCGGCATGGGACCTCCTGTCCAGACCGTTCTCCTCCTCCTCCCCTCCTCCTCCTCCGTGCAGCCCTCCCAGGGAGCCACGCAACTTCAACATGCGGCTGTGCGTGTCCTCGGGCACGGCGTAGATGTCCTCGTTGTTGTAGCCCTTGGACCTCAGCAGGGTGTCCGCCGGGTCAGCGTAGTTGTCAGATGCCTCCGGGTGGTCTCCGTGGGTCAGTGTCCCGCGAGGGGAGGGTCGCGTGCTGCGCATCCCCGCCTCGATTGTGCGCACCAGGTTGGGGTCCAGCTTCCTGACCGCGGGCTTGGGAAGCGCCGGCTTGGGCAGCACAGGAGGGGGTACCTTGTGGCTGCGGTCATGGTCGTTGTTGGGCGTGCTGTGGACGGGGTACTCGTTGCCCTCCAGGTCAATGCGATACCTGGCACGCTCGCTGGGCGTGGGCAGGAGCTGCACGTCATCCCCAATGGGGCTGTAGGGGGGCGGGGCCTCCGTGTCATCCTCTGAGTCATAGTAGGGGTTGTAGATGGGGGAGTGGCTGTGAGGCGAGGCAGGGAAAACGTCCTCACTGGCGGCTGTGGTGCAGCAGTCCCGAGACGAGCTGTCCAGCATGAAGGCGTTCTCGATACCCGGCTTCCGCTCCAGCACCTCGTTGAAGAACGGTGTGAACACCTCCGTCTGCCGGTGGTACTGCGACAGCGAGTACAGCGCTGTGAACTTTGCCGCGATCTCCGTGGCGATGTGCTCCCCTTCGGTCATCAGCTCTTTGATGGCATCATTCTCAAAGAAGTCGGCCTGGCTGTCGGTGATGGCCACCATCTGTACGGGGATCACGTCCTGCACCTCGGCCAGGAAGGCTCGCAGCGTGGCCATGGAGGCTTTACGCTTGGCGGAGTACACCAGGATGTAGCCGTGTACCAGCTCGTCTTTACGCACGCCGATGGAGCTATGGTAGGACAGCACCGTCACCTGGATCCTCCTCCGAGTGTCTCCGATGATCTTGTCCAGGATGAGTGTGTTGCTCTGGCCTGGCTGACCTGCCTGGCAGCTCTGGGAGTCCAGAAACGGGGAGAGGATTAGATCCACGCTGAAGGGATCCCAGCACATGGCGCACATGACGATCCGCAAGTCGGCCTCCGACATGTCCCTGATGGAGGGCAGGGGGCTCAGGACATCAGAGTTGTGCTTCAGCCCCTCCAGCACGGTTCTCAGTGCCTGTTTGATCTGGTACTCGTTGAACTTCCTGGGGAACGCCCCCGAGGGAAGGTCCACAAATGTACACTGCAGTTTATTGGCCAGCTGCTGTCCCTGGTGTCGCAGGATGGGCGTGTTCTTACACACGGTGTCCCTCTGATTGGCCAGGACCAGGATGAAGGGCAGTGGCTGTGCAAAACGCTCCCTCCGGTTCTGCGCTATCTCCGCCCGGATCCGGCCGATGCAGTCGCCCACGCCGTTCAGGCTTTCGATGGAGCTGAAGACGCAGAAGCAGCCGTGGGGTTTGAAGGTGGAGACCCAGTTGTGGCTGAACAGCAGTGTAGAGTTCACGTCCACAGGGAGCAGGTCCAACTCATAGATCTTACCGTCCAGCACGTACTCGTTGTCCGTGGACTGAGCTCGAATCTCGTTAGCGAGTTCCTGGGCGAGCCCCTCCTTGCCCAGTAAGCAGAGGTTGATCTTGTCGATGTTGGGGGTGTTGTAGTAGTGGTTGGAGCGCCCATGGTCCAGCTGCACCAGGCGGTTAGCCAGCACCTGCTCCACCTTCAGGTCCACACAGCTCTGGCCACTCAGACACGTCTGCTTGGTAGGGTGGTAAACAAAGCCGATGTGTTTGAGGAGGAGAGACTCGCGGTCGGGAGCCAGCTTCTGGAGGGCCCGGTACCTGGGCTCCTCACTCAGCACACAGTGGATCTCAGTCATCTTGTCACAGCTGGGTGTGGCGTTCAGATCCAGGTCGTAGAAGAGCTCTGCATGCTCAAACAGCATCTCCTGGAAGTCCTCTTTGGCACGCTCCACAATCTCCAGCTGATGCCGGCTGTAGACGTCCCGCCGGTCAGACTCGGCAATGTACTTGTAGGCTTCATCCTCCATGACGAAGCACATGACCTCCTCCCATGGCTGCCCTGCGCTGATGAATTGGACCCGCTCCAGGGTTTTCTTGAAGCGCTCCTTCATTTCCACCCGCCTCTTCTCAGAGAGCAGGTGCTGCACATGGTTCTGGAAGATCCGCTCCCCGTCGGGAGTCTTCAGGAGGTCGAATGGCACGCGGCGGTCGTTGTTGTCGATGTGGTCTGACTCGTCCCAAGGCGTGCGCTCCAGCACCACAAACCAGCACTGGAAGTCTGGCCGGTTCCGGATCAGGCTCTGAGCCTCGGACCAGGTGAGGTGCTCGACCTCCTCCAGATTGTTGAGGAGGTTGTTGAGGGCTTTGGGCAGCGAGGTGAGGTACTCCTCCCTGCGCCTCCTTATGTGCTCCTGTTTGAGCTGCGCAATGTGCCGGTTGAAGGTGTTGCGAGCCTTCCGGGTTCCCTCCATGATGATGAAGTCCTCATAGTCCGATTGTCCCTTTAGCGTGTTCATCACCGTCTTCCACGTGATGTGGTAGTCCCGCACTGTCTGCAACACCACCTTCTCGAACCGGTCGGTCACCATGGCGACTAGCTGCCTCTGGACCTTGTAGGCATCCAGGTAGGACACAGTCTTAGGCTTCCCTCGCGTCTTGTCCAACTGCTGGATGAGGGCATGGAAGCAGAGCTCCACGTTGACGCTGGTGCGTGCCGATGTCTCCACCACAACCAGGTTCTTCTTGCTGGCTGCGAAGGCCTGCAGGTCCCTCAGGTGCTGCTCCACGCACTCGTCACACTTGGTGGCCGCCAGCACGATGGGCCTTTTGGACTTGCTGATCTGCATGTAGAGGCTGCCCACGAACTTCATCTGGTCGTCAAACTTCCTGTTGCAAC
The DNA here is from genome assembly GCA_002895965.2 of Coryphaenoides rupestris. NCBI lineage: Eukaryota > Metazoa > Chordata > Actinopteri > Gadiformes > Macrouridae > Coryphaenoides > Coryphaenoides rupestris. The sequence goes on from PIJE02006136.1 coordinate 5,153, forward strand.
CCTTGCTGACGTCAACGCAGAGCATGAAGCCATCTATAGCCAGCTTCCCGTCGGGCATCTGCTTCTGGTCGAAGTCCTGCTCCAGACCCAGCTGGTCGGTACAGATGTACATGAGCTTCTCCGCTGACTGGAGTTTGGCGGCGGCGGCCCTCTTAGAGTAGGGCTGCAGGTTGGTGCTGCGGTGCGGGAGGAATGTCTGATCGTCGATAAACTCCGTCTGCTCGATGAGCTGGATCTTACAGTCAAGCCCGTCGTCGCCGTGGTGCAGCACTTCCCCCCAGTACAGGAAGTGGTCATTGTTCACCACACGACCCCCAAAGTCTATGGTGCTGAGGACCGATGTGTGCTCCGGGTAGTAGCTGTCGGCGTCCGCCCGCACATAGCGGTTACACAGACACGACTTGCCCACGCCACAGTTCCCCTTATCCTTCTCCGTGCCCGACAGGCCCACCACGCTGATGGCAAGCGTGAGGGGGCGAGCATCCCTGTTTTTGGCCATTATACAGCCCCGCTCATCGCTAACTCGCTCACTTCCAAAAGAAAAACACAATTAAGAAGGTAATTCCAATTGGGGGCTCATCCTGTCCGTTCCCTTGTCAAGGAGACTGGTCTGCTGGGTCCGTCCTCCTGCAGTCACCTCCCTGCCGGAAGACAGGAGTCACAGTTAGAGATGTGTGACATGTTCACAAACACATCTACATTAACAACACATCTATATTAACACAATCTCGCGCATTTTTACCAAAGGGACATAAGCAAATAATGAATAATAAATCAAACATAGAATATAATAAGTAAAGAGCCTCTGCATCGACACCAGTCGATGTTGTTTTGATTTGTCCTCTGAATAGGAGGCCAAATTAGTATTTTAATGGTTTGCTTTGAATCCAAATATATCTCTATTAGCGATGAGACGACCAGAACGACCTTGAAACTATAAAGAGGGAGAACATACTGACATCTGGTCAAACCTACTGACAGACTGAAGACAGGGAGGCACAGTGACTCCCCCCGGGAAAAAAAAGAGTTATATAAAGGATGGGGGGGGGGGGGCAGTGATGAGGGGGAGTGATGAGGGGAGGGGTGGGGAGGGGAGTGATGCGGGAGAGGGATAGGGAGTGATGAGGGAGAGGGATGGGAGTGATGAGAGAGAGGGATGGGGGGGAATGATGAGGGGAGAGGGATGGGAGTGATGAGGGAGAGGGATGGGGGGGAGCGATGAGGGAGAGGGATGGGGGGGGGAATGATGAGGGGAGAGGGATGGGGAGTGATGGGGGGGAGCGATGAGGGAGAGGGATGGGGAGTGATGAGGCAGAGGGATGGGGAGGGGAGTGATGAGGGAGAGGGATGGGGAGGGGAGTGGATGAGGGAGAGGGATGGGAGGGGAGTGATGAGGGAGAGGGATGGGGGGAGTGATGGGGGAGAGGGATGGGGAGGGGAGTGATGAGGGAGAGGGATGGGGGAGTGATGGGAGGGGATTGATGGGGAGGGGAGTGATGAGGGAGAGGGATGGGGGAGTGATGAGGGAGAGGGATGGGGAGGGGAGTGATGAGGGAGAGGGATGGGGAGGGGAGTGATGGGGGAGAGGGGATGGGAGGGGGAGTGATGGGGGCGAGGGATGGGGAGGGAGTGATGGGGGAGAGGGATGGGAGGGGAGTGATGGGGGAGAGGATGGGGAGGGGAGTGATGGCGAGGGGAGTGATGGGGAGGGAGCAATGAGGGAGAGGGATGGGGGGAGTGATGAGGAGAGGGATGGGGAGGAGAGGATGAGGGAGAGGGATGGGAGGGGACGTGATGAGGGAGGGATGGGGAGGGGAGTGATGGGGAAGGGATGGGGAGGGGAGTGATGAAGGAGAGGGATGGGGGGAGTGACTGAGGGAGAGGGATGGGGAGGGGAGTGATGAGGGAGAGGGATGGGAGTTCATGAGGGAGAGGATGGGGAGGGAGTGATGAGGGAGAGGGATGGGGGGAGTGATGGGGAGAGGGATGGGGGAGTGATGAGGGAGAAGGATGGGGAGGGGAGTTGATGAGGAGAGGGATGGGGGGAGTGATGAGGGAGAGGGATGGGAGGGAGTGATGAGGGAGAGGGATGGGAGGGAGTGATGAGGGAGAGGGATGGGAGGGGAGTAATGAGGGAGAGGGATGGGGAGGGGAGTGATGGGGAGAGGGATGGGGAGGGAGTGATGGGGAGAGGATGGGGAGGGGAGTGATGGGGGAGAGGGATAGGGAGGGGAGTGATGAGGGGAGTGATGAGGGAGGATGGGGAGGGGAAGTGATGGGGAGAGGGATGGGGAGGCGAGTGATGGGGAGAGGGATGGGGAGGGGAGTGATGGGGGAGAGAGATGGGGAGGGGAGTGATGGGGGAGAGAGATGGGGAGGGGAGTGATGGGGGAGAGGGATGGGGAGGGGAGTGATGGGGGAGAGGGATGGGGAGGGGAGTGATGGGGGAGAGGGATGGGGAGGGGAGTGATGGGGGAGAGGGATAGGGAGGGGAGTGATGAGGGGGAGTGATGAGGGAGAGGGATGGGGAGGGGAGTGATGGGGGAGAGGGATGGGGAGGCGAGTGATGGGGGAGAGGGATGGGGAGGGGAGTGATGGGGGAGAGAGATGGGGAGGGGAGTGATGGGGGAGGGGAGTGATGGGGGAGAGGGATAGAAGTGGCATGGACTCCAGCCCTTTAACAGCCGATGACCTATAAATGATTGTCCTCGCTGCAGGATTCACTCACTGACTTGTCATTTATCACACGGCCAACATGAGGATTAGGGCAGCAGACGGTCATCTGATGAATCTGATGACAGTTATGGACGTGGATCTATAGACCCAGCACATCAGAAGAACACCTTCATGCTGATTCAGTCATCACTTAAATACCTGAAGACCAGGGTCAGGACTAAGACATGATAGAGGGTCAGGACTAAGATGTGATAGAAGGTGGGAACTTAGACATGATAGAGGGTCAGGACTAAGATGTGATAGAAGGTGGGAACTTAGACGTGATAGAGGGTCAGGACTAAGATGTGATAGAAGGTGGGAACTAAGATGTGATAGAGGGTCAGGATTAAGACGTGATAGAGGGTCAGGATTAAGATGTGATAGAGGGTCAGGGTTAAGACGTGATAGAGGGTCAGGAGTAAGACATGATAGAGGGTCAGGATTAAGACGTGATAAGAGGGTCAGGACTAAGACCTGATAGTGTGTTAGGTTGGAACTATCAGAAAAGGAGCAGGAAAACTCCAGTACTGGATTACAAACAGCATCCTAATAGAACTGGATTACAAACAGCATCCTAATAGAACTGGATTACAAACAGCATCCTAATAGAACTGGATTACAAACAGCATCCTAATAGAACTGGATTACAAACAGCATCCTAATAGTACTGGATTACAAACAGCATCCTAATAGAACTGGATTACACACAACATCCTACCAAACAGAAGAGCAGCTCTCCTACAGGAAGTTAACCAGGAAGTCATAAACAAGGTGAAATTAACATTGACTTTGTACGTTGTTAGCTTGTCGTTTTATGATCCTCTTCTACATAGACTTGCTTATCGATTTAGTGTCAACTTCTTCTGAAACAGACCAGTTCTGCCATCAAGACACAGAGACCAGAACCTCACCCTAGGTCCAGAGTTCTGCACCGGCCCCACTAGCAGGGCCACTCACAACAACTCACTGGTGATAATGTCATGGTGGTGACATCATGAACAGAAGAATGTGAGCAGAAAGAGACAACAATAAACAAAGCTCAAATAACATTTTAACTGGTCGGTACCATGGCAACAGATCGCTCTGTTTGCTCCTTATCTAGGGATCTGTTTTCTTCGTCCAGAGATCAACGACCATGAAGAAGCCTGGGAGGAACCGTTCATCTCTCCAAAACAGGTTAACACAGTAGTAAACATAAGAACAATAACCCTTCATCAGTACATATACCGGACGTGTATATATTATAAGGTTTATCTCACAGTGTGTGTGTGTGTGTGTGTGTGTGTGTTTATAATATATATATATATATATTATATATATATATATATTATATATATATATAAACCAATGCCCCAGCTGTTAGCCGTGGCTAACCAGTATTCACACGATCCGTCTTGGAGAATTCCACCTACCAGCAGCTCTGACCAACTATACAGAGCAAGTACAGAACACACCTGCCCTCGGCCAGATAACATAGTGGATAATAATGGTCTATATATTGTCTTGATGAGAGCTCCTGACAGGATGAGCGAAGAAGAACTGAACTCTGACAATGAGGTGAGCCCCTCCCAGGTCTATGATGTCATTACTATGAAGTCAGTAAACACCAGCTAGTCCGTCAGGTTTGTCAGCACAGCCTTCTGCCTTCCTATAGGCCCACTGGCCACACCTGAGCACTACAGGTGCTATACCACAGGTGTTATTATACCACAGGTGTTATTATACCACGGTGTTATTATACCACAGTGTTGATTACCACAGGTGTTATTATACCACAGGTAGGCACAGGTTCTATACCACAGGTGTTATTATACCACAGGTGTTATTATACCACAGGTAGGCACAAGGTTCTATACCACGGTGTTATTATACCACATGGTGCCATTATACCACAGGTGCCATTATACCACAGGTGCCATTATACCACAGGTGCCATTATACCACAGGTGCCATTATACCACAGTGTTGTACCACAGGTAGGTACAGACGTTAAACAACCTAAAGCAGGATCCACCCAAGGACCAGTCCAGACCCACCACAGGTTCTACTAATAGAGCAGGTTCTTCTAGACGAGGTCTGTCATGAAGCAGGTCTGTATTCAAGCAGGCTCTAGACCAGGGCTAGTCAGGCCAACAGTTTCAGGGACTGCTATGTACTAGTTTAGTGTAGTAAGAAAAAGACCACTTAACATTCCAAACTACTCTACCAAACAACCAAGTGTTGTTTGATTCCATGTGTCAACAACAAGTTACCGCTGGTCAGTGTGTATTCGAGGTTTGGTGTCCTCCCAGCCGTTATAAGGAGCTCCACAAACAAGGAAACAACACATTGCATATTTAGTTCCACGCCGCCTTGATCTGCGAGGGCTTTTTAACACGTCTCCTTCTTGGCAGTGATGCGGTCCATGTGTAAAACATATGTATAGACACATATAGACAGTGTTGGAGAATGGCACGAAGCATATCGAATCAAAAATAGTGTCAACTCCCGCGGTCAGACCCAGACAACATGTGCAACCACTGCCAAGATGCTGGCGTCCAGCAGGGCAGGGCGCCAGGTACAGAGAGATAGCACAACACATGAATACATCATAAGACTTGTACATACCGCTGAGACAGGCAACATGAATCCAGTCAACCAGTACCTGGATTAATTTACTTGTTTAACAGTAAACCCATGTTTTTACTCTGCCAACTTCAACGGTCTAGGTTGTTTTGTGAAAAGGTTTGACTCCGGGCTGACTGAGGTTGAGTCGTTTTGGTTCTTAGTCGGTTCTTTCTGAGAGACTCCGATCAGATTGCTCAGCGCAGGCTCACAGATAAAGGTCAGAAAAACTGATCCGGTCGTATTGTTATTGGTCACAGATGTTCCGAAGTAGTCCTCTGTTATCGATCTCATCGTAATAGCCCGATGACTAAATGCCAAACACCGAGGGCAAGTCTTATCTCTGTGAATACAGGCTCTGAAAGGGCAAAGGGAGGACCTGGGTCCACGCAGACCACATGCGGGGACGGGGGATCGGCAGCTGCATGGTGTAAACCGCAGGTTCCAGGTCCAGGGAGCAGGGAGCAAGGAGCAGGGAGCAGGGAGCGAGGAGCAAGGAGCAGGGAGCGAGGAGCAGGGAGCAGGGAGCATGGAGGAGGGCAGCGGTCTCCGGGGCCAGGGAGCAGGGAGCATGGAGGAGGGCAGCGGTCTCCGGGGCCAGGGAGCAGGGAGCATGGAGGAGGGCAGCGGTCTCCGGGGCCAGGGAGCAGGGAGCATGGAGGAGGGCAGCGGTCTCCGGGGCCAGGGAGCAGGGAGCAGGGCAGCGGGGCCAGGGAGCAGGGAGCAGGGAGCATGGAGGAGGGCAGCGGTCTCCGGGGCCATGGAGCAGGGAGCAGGGAGCAGGGAGCGGGGCAGCGGGGCCAGGGAGCAGGGATCAGGGAGTAGGGAGCAAGGCAGCGGGGCCAGGGAGCAGGGAGCAGGGAGCAGGGATCAGGGAGCAGGGAAGCGGGGCAGCGGGGCCAGGGAGCAGGGAGCAGGGAGCAGGGAGTAGGGAGCAGGGAGCAGGGAGTAGGGCAGCGGTCTCCGGGGCCAGGGAGCAGCTGAAAGGTCTGTGGTCCCTACAGGAGCACAATGCCATAGACGGCTGCAATATGTGAGCCACCTCCAGGTCAGACGTGGTTCTCCTCATCACAGAACCGGTTCTCCTCATCACAGAACCACCACCTGGACGCTGGGGAACACTTTGGTTGAGGATTAGGGGGGCGTTATGTTGGGGTCTGGATGGAAACACCTTAATATATATTATATGATATATATATTATATATATATATTATATGATATATATATCATATAATATATGATGTCGGAGTTATGCTCCGTGACTGTACCATAATAACCTCATCATACACACAATACTAGCCTAGCAGCTAACCTAGCAGCCAGCCTAGCCGCTAGCCTAGCCGCTAGCATTAGGGTCCAGTGAGCTCCTATAAACCCCGAGCGCCGCCCCACGGTGGCTCCTGTCTCTCATGTACCTCACAGTACCTCCGAGAAACATGAGAAACATGAGAAACACGTCATATACATGATTAATATGATCACATGACACACGGTACTAGCATCCCAAGCTAAGCGTTAGCATCCCGAGCTAAAAGTTAGCATCCCGAGCTAACAGCGACCCACCTATCATGGTGGCTGCTCCGCCCGGAGGAGAACACACGTCCGCTCCCAGCTCCGCAGGAGGAGGACGAGGAGGAGCAGGAGGAGCAGGACAGCCTGCTAGAGGCTGAGGCTGGAGGTGGAGGATCTGGACCCGAAACCCTGACTCTCTCTCCTCCCTCTGTACCTCCCCCTCTCTCCCTCCCTCCTACCTCTCCCTCAGAACAGTATATCGTGATAGCAGTGATAATGGTTAGTAGTGGCTATAGAACAGTATAGCGTGATAGCAGTGATAATGGTTAGTAGTGGCTATAGAACAGTATATCGTGATAGCAGTGATAATGGTTAGTAGTGGCTATAGAACAGTATATCGTGATAGCAGTGATAATGGTTAGTAGTGGCTATAGAACAGTATAGCGTGATAGCAGTGATAATGGTTAGTAGTGGCTATAGAACAGTATATCGTGATAGCAGTGATAATGGTTAGTA
>PIJE02006139.1:10000-16117 GCA_002895965.2 Coryphaenoides rupestris
CCTCCTAGCTAAGTGTGGAGGTGTCCCTGAGCAAGACACCACCTAACCCTACCTGCTCCTCCTAGCTAGTGTGCGGGTGTCCTGAGCAAGACACCACACTAACTACTGCTCTCCTATGCTAAGTAGGTGGAGGGTCCCTGAGCACAGACACCACCATTAACCCTACCTGCTCCTCCTCCTAAGCAGTGTGGAGGGTGTCCCTGAGAAGACACCACCAACCTAACTGCTCCCTAGGCTAAGTGTGGAGGGTGTCCCTGATCAAGCACCACCTAACCCTACTACTCCTCCTCCTAGCTAAGTGTGGAGGTGCCCTGAGCAAGACACCACCTAACCCTACTTAGCTCCCCTAGCTAATTGTGGAGGTGGTCCCTGAAGCAAGAACACCACCTAACCCTAGCTCCTCTCCTAGTTAATGTGTGGAAGGTGTCGCCGCTGAGCAAGACAGCCACTAACCTAGCCTGCTTCCTCCTAGCTAAGTGTGGAGGTGTACCTGAGCAAGACACCACCTAACCGCTACCTGCTCCTCTAGCTAAGTGTGGAGGTGTCCCTTGAGCGAGAACACAACCTAACCCTAACCTGCTCCTCCTAGCGTAATGTGTTGGAGGTGGTCCCTGGAGCAAGAACAGCCACCTAACGCCTGACCTGCTCCTCCAGCTAAGGTAGTGGAGGTGTCCCTGAGCAAGACACCACCTAACCCTACCTGCCTCTCCTAGCTAAGTGTGGAGGTGTCCCTGAGCAAGACACCACCTAACCCTACCTGCTCCTACCTCCTAGCTAAGTGTGGAGGTTATCCCTGAGCAATGACAACCCACCCCTAACCCTACCTGCTCCTGCTCCTAGCTAAGTGTGGAGGTGTCCCTGAGCAAGACACCACCTAACCCTACCTGCTCCTCCTAGCTAAGTGTGGAGGTGTCCCTGAGCAAGACACCACCTAACCCTACCTGCTCCTCCTCCTAGCTAAGTGTGGAGGTGTCCCTGAGCAAGACACCACCTAACCCTACCTGCTCCTCCTAGCTAAGTGTGGAGGTGTCCCTGAGGTCATAATGAGGACATATGCAGTTCAATATATGCAGTTGTTGCCAATGTTCTCTGTGTCTCTGGCTCTCAGCTCAGATCTATCGCTTCTGCGTTATTTGCGGTCACAACGGAGTCGGGTTAGGATGGCGTCATCCGACAGGACCGAGGTAGTGGGGGAGATCTGGGGTGCAGGCAACAACGGAGGACAGGTAAACGCTGGTCACGTGCATAACATACTGTACACTGCCCACATTGACGGGATGCAAAGCCGGTCGACGATCGAAAAAGGCCGGTGCTTCTGTCTCACCGAGCGGAGAGAGACAGGACTCTATGAGCCGATCACTGCTGCAGATATGAATCCACGCCGGAGGAAAGCACTCGAAGACTTCAAAGTGGTGGAAAGGTGTCATTCTGAGCACGTCACCAACATCTAAGAACACACAATGTGCTAAACGACGCTCGGTACTGTCGATCACGGCAAGACGTACAAACACACACGCAACTCGTGTCCAACCGGAACCTTTTGGCCGACGGTCTGGCGTCTTGCTTACAAACCACTTCAAGTCGGTGACTTCGCCGGCGTTCTACTCGTCGCGAAGAAAAGAATCGCGCTCCCAGAGATCGCCGGTTCTCTTTGGATGTCTGTGACGATGAATTCGCCTGAGAACCGTTGAACACCGACGCTACTTGCGCGTGTATTTTTTATCGAAAAAGCTCCAGTCCACCGTTCTGAGAATGTTTTATTCTCGTATTTATTGAATCTGTTCTCACCTTTTCTTCGTCTTTATCCGCTCGGTTTGGGTCACTTACCCGTGAAAAGCGGGAACAGGTTAGATAGAGTGTGTCGCATAATCGCGTGGCGCCGATCTAAATGACCTCTCCAGAGTCTACAGAGTCAGTGGCACCAAGGAGGCACCGGTCAATTCTCGCCGACTCGAGTCACCCGTTGTTCAGTGAGTTTTAGGACGCTTCCGTCTGCCTCGTAGATTTAATCTTGCCGAGATGTAGGACCGACAGGATGAAGAACTTCCCTGCCGTCGTCGGCCTTTTAAGTAGCGCCACGCAATGCGATGTTTCGCGCGAATCGTTTGTGTTGCCGTTCGCCGCGATCTCGTGTTCCCCTCGGGGATCATGGAGACGACCATGAGGCTGAGATATAACTCCTGCTATGAGTCCAAATACAGATCGTCTCTTCGCGATGGACGACTGCTGCGCTGCTCGTCAATGACAAGGAATTACGGCCTGACTTCTGCGCACCTGTTCACGCCCATCAGAGACTTGTGGTGCGAAACACACACACACACACACACACACACACACACACACACATCACACACACACACACACATCACACACACACACACACACACACACATCACACACACACATCACACACACACACACACACACACACTACACACACTACACACCACACACACACACACACACACACACACACACACACATACACACACACACACACACACACACACACACACACACACACACACACACACACACACACCCACAACACACACACACACACACACACACACACACACACACACACACCACACACACACACACACACACACACACACACACACACACACACACACACACACAATCACACACACACACACACTACACACACACACACACACACACACACAACACACACACCAACACACACACCACACACACAACACACACACACACAACACACACACACAACACACCACACAACCAACACAACACAACACAACACAACACAACACAACACAACCCACACATCAGCAGCAACGGATACTGAGGATAGTTTTCACCTGACCCGTGGTGGCACTGTGCACCTGGTATTGTCCTGCGACCGAGTAATTACACACACGCAGGTACCGTGTACCATGGAACAGCGTGCACTTACCATGTAGCAACACTATGGATCGGCATACAAACACACATTGTGGTCGGGGGTTGAGGTTAGGAGGAGTAAGTGATGACAGAGTAAGCACTGGCGATGCACCCGAATACGAATATGTTATTGGGGAAAGCAGAGATACAGTAATGCAACGCGTAGCAGTGTGATGTTGTTCCACCAGATTAAGCCTTTTAATTTAATTTAAGACTATTTTTAGTGAGACTGATACTTTTATTTGGCTTCGCCCGAGTACGCATGCAGAGGCCTCTTGTTTTGAAGGAGCAGAGGAACCCGTGAAGCCACAACTTCCCGGGTTTTGTCACTGGTATTTCTGACAAGGCGCTGTGTTGTTTAATGGCCAAAAGCATTCAAGGTAAGTCAATTGGTCAATAAAGGGATGACCACAGACTGGTGACTGGTGACTTACATGGAGAGGTAACTGGAGAGGTAACCGCGTGCATACAGAAGTTATCGGGGCTGAAGTGGGGAACACTTGTTGGTGTCGGAACCCACGGTTGTCCCAATTTAACGGAACGAAATGACGGTCTGTAGCTGAAGAGGCTGCGGGATAAAGTGACTGAAATCAACTCGGAGCAGAAACTGCTGTTTCTTTTTTAAACATTGCAATATTCATCAGGAGGTGCTGTCTGTGTGCAGTGAGTCAAGTCCTGTTGTCACAAAAATAGTTTCAACTTTATTAGAGAGCGAGAGCATCAACTCACAGACAGTTTGTTGCACGGTGAGCGGAGCGTGAGAGTGAACTGCACCACACAGCTAGCAGGGTGGCGCTGATAAGATGTTTGGGTGCATTAGAAGAGTTTTGTCTCTCGGGAGGCAAGAGCGGTTGTCTGGCAACAGGAAGGTTGCTGGTTCGGATCCCCGGGGCTCCCCACCCCTCCTCCTAGCTAAGTGTGGGGTGTCCCTGGGCAAGAACACCACCCCTAAACCCAACCTGCCTCCTCCATCCTAGCTAAGTGTGGAGGTGGTCCCTGAGCAAGACACCACCTAAACCCTACCTGCTCCTCCTAGCTAAGTGTGGAGGTGTCCCTGAGCAAGACACCACCTAACCCTACCTGCTCCTCCTCCTAGCTAAGTGTGGAGGTGTCCCTGAGCAAGACACCACCTAACCCTACCTGCCTCCTCCTAGTAAGTGTGGAGGTGTCCCTGAGCAAGACACCACCTAACCCTACCTGCTCCTCCTAGCTAAGTGTGGAGGTGTCCCTGAGCAAGACACCACCTAACCCTACCTGCCTCCTCCTAGCTAAGTGTGGACTGGTGTCCCTGAGCAAGACACCACCTAACCCTACCTGCTCCTCCTAGTAAGTGTGAAGGTGGTCCTGAGCAGACACCCACCTAACCCTACCTGCTCCTCCTAGCTTAAGTGTGGAGGTTGTCCCTGAGCAAGGACACCACGGCTAACCCGACCTGCTCCTCCTAGCTAGGTGTGGAGGTTCCCTAGAGCAGACACCACCTACCCTGCTCTCCTAGCTAAGTGTGGAGGTGTCCCTGAGCAAGACACCACCTGAACCCCTACCTGCTCCTTCCTAAGTAGTGTGGAGGGTGTTCCCTGTAGCAGACCACCACCGTAACCCTACCGGCGTCCTCCTAGCTAAGTGTGGAGGTGTCCCTGAGCAAGACACCACCTAACCCTACCTGCTCCTCCTAGCTAAGTGTGGAGGTGTCCCTGAGCAAGGACACCACCTAACCCTACCTGCTCCTCCTAAGCTAAGTTGTGGAGGGTGTCCCTGAGCAAGGACACCACCTAACCCTACCTGCTCCCTCCTAAGCTAAGTAAGTTCAGTTGGAGGTGTCCCTGGAGCAAGACACCACCTAACCCTACCTGCTCCTCCTAGCTAAGTGTGGAGGTGTCCCTGAGCAAGACACCACCTAACCCTACCTGCTCCTCCTAGCTAAGTGTGGAGGTGTCCCTGAGCACGACCAACCTACCCTCTACGTGATCGCTCAGGGACACACACTTAGCTAGGAGGAGCAGGTAGGGTTAGGTGGTGTCTTGCTCAGGGACACCTCCACACTTAGCTAGGAGGAGCAGGTAGGGTTAGGTGGTGTCTTGCTCAGGGACACCTCCACACTTAGCTAGGAGGAGGGGGAGGAGCCCGGGGGATCGAACCAGCGACCTTCCTGTTGCCAGACAACCGCTCTTGCCTCCCGAGAGACAAAACTCTTCTAATGCACCCAAACATCTTATCAGCGCCACCCTGCTAGCTGTGTGGTGCAGTTCACTCTCACGCTCCGCTCACCGTGCAACAAACTGTCTGTGAGTTGATGCTCTCGCTCTCTAATAAAGTTGAAACTATTTTTGTGACAACAGGACTTGACTCACTGCACACAGACAGCACCTCCTGATGAATATTGCAATGTTTAAAAAAGAAACAGCAGTTTCTGCTCCGAGTTGATTTCAGTCACTTTATCCCGCAGCCTCTTCAGCTACAGACCGTCATTTCGTTCCGTTAAATTGGGACAACCGTGGGTTCCGACACCAACAAGTGTTCCCCACTTCAGCCCCGATAACTTCTGTATGCACGCGGTTACCTCTCCAGTTACCTCTCCATGTAAGTCACCAGTCACCAGTCTGTGGTCATCCCTTTATTGACCAATTGACTTACCTTGAATGCTTTTGGCCATTAAACAACACAGCGCCTTGTCAGAAATACCAGTGACAAAACCCGGGAAGTTGTGGCTTCACGGGTTCCTCTGCTCCTTCAAAACAAGAGGCCTCTGCATGCGTACTCGGGCGAAGCCAAATAAAAGTATCAGTCTCACTAAAAATAGTCTTAAATTAAATTAAAAGGCTTAATCTGGTGGAACAACATCACACTGCTACACACGCGCATGTGTGTGTGTGTGTGTGTGTGTGTGCGTGTGTGTGTGTGTGCACATGTGTGTGTGTGTGTGTGTGTGCATGTGTGTGTGCATGTGTGTGTGCATGTGTGTGTGTGCATGTGTGTGTGCATGTGTGTGTGTGCATGTGTGTGTGCGTGTGTGTGCATGTGTGTGCATTTGTGTGTGTGTGTGTGCGTACATGTGACTGAGTGATCTGCAGCCCCCCGCAGATCACTGATCTGAGATGACCCTTATCAGATTGGATGCTTCCTGTCCCCAGGGGGAGGGGTCTGAGAATAGGCTTATCCCTGATTGGCCGACTGCCCCTGGGGGAAGGGCAGAGA
>PIJE02006140.1:0-16117 GCA_002895965.2 Coryphaenoides rupestris
TGCTCTATGTATCTGAATAAACTGAATCATTCCTTGTGATACTGCCTTGTGTCACATTGATTCCCGCGCTCGCTGCTTTGCTATAGACAATCCAGAACCTGAACCTGAACCAGAACCTGAACTCCAGCCACAGTAGATGACCACTCGAAACTACGCATAACACTGGGTTTTTTTGGAAAAGCATTATTTTTGTCTTGGTCAGGGCCCAGGTCTGGGAGAATTTGTGTCGTAGATCAAGGTGCTGTTGTAGTCCTTCTTTGGTTGGAGACAGCAGTACCAGATCATCTGCGAACAGGAGGTGTTTGACTTGTGTGTCTCCTAGGGAGATGCCAGGTGCCTCAGATTGTTCTCGAGATTTTGCCAATTCATTTATGTATATGTTGAAGAGGGTTGGGCTCAAGCTGCATCCCTGTCTAACCCCCCGGTTAGAAGTCTGTGTGTTGTTTGCCAATCTTAACAACGCATTTGTTGTCATAGGTTTTTCCTCCAACACCGCTTTCCAATAGTTTGTGCCATCTCTCTCTGTGTCTTGCACTCTCTCATGCTTTCTCTCTATCTGTCCCTTGCTCTCTCTCTGTCTCTTGCTCTCTTTCTCTCGCTCTCTCCCACTCGCTCTCTCTCTTTGTCTCTGTCTCTCTCCCTCCCTCTTCCTCTCTCTCTCTCTTCCTTCCTCTTCCTCTGTCTCTCTCTTCCTCCCTCTCTCTCTCTCTGTGTCTTGCACTCTCTCATGCCCTCTCCCTCTCTCTCATCTTCCCTTCCCTGCCCACTCCCTCTCCCTCTCATCCCTCTGACTCCTGCCTTTCCATTTATTTTTCTCCTTCCCCCTTTCTCTCTCGCTCTATGCCTCCTCTCCCACTCCCGCTCCACCCTCTTCCTCCCCTCTTCTCCTCTACCTCCTCCCTCCTCATCCTTCCTCCTCCCCCTCCTCCCTCCTCCTCTTCTCTCCTCTCTCCTCCTCTCTCCCCGGCTCTTAATGGGAGTCCAGCCGTGCTCCAGTGCGGTGAGCTAACAGGGCAGCCTCCCTCCCTCCCTGCTCCGGGCTCCAGGGTTCCAAGCTCCCAGGCTCCCCTGCCTGTGGCGGGGCCGGTGTGCCGGGGCCCACGGTGGTGGCTCCTGGAGGCACTTGGCAGAGGACGAAGGGAAAGGACATCTCTCTCCCTCACTGTCATCTCAGCGGAGCACACCTATTTGTGAATTATATCTCCAACGGTGGCTACAATAAAACATGATAATGATGGATCACGCCGGTAAATTACTGTTGAGTGGATTGCTAGGTCACATGCGTGTGTGGGTGTGTGTGTGTGTCTGAGCCATGTGTGTGTGATACTTCCGAACACCCAGAAAGTATAAACGCACCCCTGAGCAAGATAAACACACACCCGCACACACATACATACACACATACACACACACTACATTAAACCAAAATACGGCAAAATTATATTACGGCATTATTTTAAAAAATAATATGGAAACTGGGAACATAAACATTAACGGGAGCGACTGCTCTACTTAAAAGGTTTTAAGAGAGACTGTTACGGCTCGCCCGTCCTCGCCTCCACGTCCGTCTCTCTCACCTCCCGCTACGCGCCCTTCGCGCTCCTCTGCGCGCCGCCTCGGACCAGACATACGGCGTTGCGGCTCCCCTGAGTTCCCCCTGGCCACCAGGCTCTCACGTTCCCCGTCCCCCGCCGGCTCTGTCCTCTCGGCAGGTTCCTCCCACTTCTCTGAGTCGGATCCCGACATTCCCAGCACGTCGGCGCATGCGCAACGGCGGAGCGGCGATGACGCTGCCACAAGCATGACTCTGCTCACCTGCTCGTCATTCCCAATCACCGCACCTGTCCCTTGTCTGCAATCACCAAGAACCTGGCCTGCACGCCACTCGGCGCCAGATCTTATAGCCTTTAGCCAGAAGGGTTCTGTTCTGCTCGCTTTTGTTTTTTGTTTTTTCATAGAATATGAAAAGTTTGAAGCAATAAATCCACCACAGGAAAAAAGAAATGTCCTTGTAAAAACCTCTCGTCCTGCTATACCGTAAAGACTGGCCCAGTTCATAAACTTGGTTACAGTGAGCTAGGTGGACGGAGAAACATACAATATTATTTTTATTGTCATTATATTTTTTGCTATTTTATAATGTTGAATAGCCCAAAATATTCAGCCACCCTGAAGTGGAACCTGACCTAACCTCGTTTCTGTCTGACGGTGAAAAGTGGGCTGAGCGCTAGCTACTAATATCTTAACGCCACCACGACGACGACGAAACCTCAAAGAAGACACAGAATTCAACGCAAACCGTGTGCGCGCATGTAATTTACAGCCGTACAGTATTCCACATTTAAACGTCGTTAAATTATCAGATTATCCGTCCGGATGAGGCCTTTCAACTCTTAAAAAATTTAAAGGTGATTAGCTTTTCATAAAGAGTCAATTTTGAGCTGGCCACCATTCAAAAACCCCACTAATTAGAAAGAGACCGGGGCAGGTGAGGTGGAGGAGGAGGAGGGGGAGGAGGAGGAGGTGGTGGAGGTGGAGGTGGGGGGGTGCAGCACAGATCTGAGATAATCTGGGGACACGCTGTTGCTCAATTTAACAATTGATACGACGTGTAAAGATGCTGAACTCGTACTCTCCACTAATTGATCCACAGGCGCGGCGGCGGCAGAATGAATGTGGGTGTTCATTGCATGCGACCGACTCCATAGATAACTATTAAAGCAGGATTTGCTGCACACCCCCCCCCCCCCCCCCGGTCTGATGGGCTACGGAAGGGATTCCGGCGCAGGAAAGCATTTGTCTGCTTTAGCGAGACGGTGTTAGATGTTTACGTGATGAATGTCGCCCAACTCCGACCAGCACCTTGGGAGTAGCCGGCGCACGAGAGCATGGCTCTGGAACTTATTAAAGTTGCAGTGGGGAGGGAGGGTGTGTCTGTGTGTCTGTGTGGGGGGGGGGGGGCAGCAACTGCCCAATTATTGGAGGTGAACCCAGGACCGGCGGCCAGCGTTCGGGGCCCCTCTGCTGCGGTCTCCAGGACTGCTGGAAAATCGGCGGTATTGTTGCGATTGTCGACCGGACCAGACGGCCTCCATCGACGACGACGACAGCTTAAAATGGTGACAAAGATTATGTACAGAGAGAGAGACAGACAGAGAGAGAGAGAGAGAGAGAGACAGGGAGAGACAGAGAGAGAGAGGGAGAGAGACAGACAGACAGAGTGAGAGAGAGAGGGAGAGAGAGAGAGACAGACAGAGAGCGAGAGGGAGAGAGAGAGGGAGAGAGACAGACAGAGAGAGGGAGAGAGAGACAAAAACGCCGTGTGACTTCACTGATATAATCCCTGCTTTGTGTATGTGTACTGTGGCAACCACGGAAAGTCAGAGGTAGGACTTAGTGGTAAGACCACTAAGGACACAGAGTCTGATTATGCTCCGCATACTTTATTCCCGCCAACAGAAAAAGAATGTAGGCAATTATAATCCAAACAAAATGGGACGCATAGAGAACTAAGGACACAGTCTGTTTATGCTCCACATGCGGGGTGTTTATTCCAGCCAACCGGAAACATAACGTAGGCAATTATAATCCAAACGATATACAGTATACGTATAGATAGGAGTCCTCCTTGCTCGGGGCTCCTCTTCGCGGCCAGCCGTGCTCCGCGGGGTAGGTCTTCAGGTCTGGCCGTGGGCATAGAACATAGACACGGTTCGTTCTCAGCAATACCATACATGTCTGCGCATTCCCACCCTTAGAGTAAACCCCACAGCTTTTATAGCCGGGTTCCTCCTGATTGTCTCATGTCTCTCAGCTGTCTCTACCTGGCCCTCTGATGAGCCGAGTGAGGACAGCTGTGCGCCCTGTGGCTCGGGAGGGAGGAGCCGAAGAGTCTGTAAACTCCGCCCACTACCTGGCCGTGAGGCGGCTTGGAGCGCTGTCCATGGTGCTGATCATATTCGGGGTTGCCACAGTACATACAGACCATATAAAAAAATAAGAGGTCTACGTCTGCGGGGCCGGCGGCCATTTTGCAGCCTGTCTTTATGGCAGAGATCAGAGGCTAAAATGTGGCGGAAACTCTGCCCCCTCGGATCGTTGGTGACAATAAAAAAGAAGCACTCAGTTCAGTTTATGGGAAATTGCATCGTGGGTAGGGGGGTGGTGGCTCGCTCCTGCTCACGGGGGCTCGTAATGCGGCATGAGGAGGATCTTCTTCAGAACCCTCCTCCACCTTCACCTCCACCCCCCCCCGAACTATCATCCTCTTTCAGTTTGCATTGAGATAAAGGAAAGGGGAAAAAAATAACCTAACAAAACGTTAATATAACACAAAGAAACAAACCAAAAGTCCGACATAAATGCAACCACCAAAAACACTGTTAATCATTCCATAACTTCTCGTGAGTTGGTCCTGTTGTTGTTGGGGAGGAGTTGCATTTAAATTGCAATAAAGGGAAGAGAAAGAGCAAAATGCGGCTGGGAAAGAGAGGAAGACGGAAGAAGGAGAGAAGGAATGAACAAGAAGCAAAAGGGAAATAGAACAAATCTAGAGTACTGCTGATGATAGTTTGTAATTCTTGCGAGGCGTATGCGTGGTTCTGTTGCCGTGGTGACACAGGTACCTCAAGGAGAGCTCAATATCAGGCCTGTCATTGTATTCCCTGTTTGAGCGTTTTTTTATGTCCCCGGCATCGCGGGCCTCATGCATATTGCAATAGATCTTTTGTATATTAGGTGCGCTCGCTGCACACACACACACACACACAACATGGCTCCAAGAAACATGGCCCGGACTCCCAGATTTGACAGAAGAGCTCAGAACCTGCCTGAGATACGCCAGCTTTGACTTTCAACGGACGGGACGGGTGAGAGCACCATTGATTGCGTGTCATGTCGACACCGGGATGACATTGTATCTCCAATAAGGAGCAGCAAAATACACGTGTTAAAGCCACAAGATAAGACCATGATCGTACAATATATAGAAAATACCCCAGCAAAGTAAACACCACTTGCTCCCGTGCACTCTGTGGTTACCATGCTGCATGCACACATGTCGTATGAACACATACATTTACATTTAGGGCATTTCAGACGCTTTTATCCAAAGCGACTTACAAAGAGTACATTTGTTGAAAGAGAGACAGCAATATATCACTGTGGTACATAAAGATAAGTAGGGATGCTGTCACGTGGTGAGCAGGAGGACCCAAGCGCAAGACTCAGACTCAGGGTTATGCAGTACAAGTGTCTTTATTTATGATACATACAGTGGAAAACACGGGAGTGAAGCCAGCGGGACGGGTGGCGAGCACTGCAGGCAGTTGCGGGAACCGGCAGGCAGGGAGAGACGGGCAGACGCGTAAACAGGAAGATCGGCTGGCTGGCTGCCACAAGTAGTTCGTAACAACAAGTCTTAACAACGGTATGTGCAACAATGAACCAACCCCTAGTGGGTGGACAGCCCGAGTCTTTAGACAAGGACTAATTGTTGATTCACGGCAGCCGTGAGTGCCGCGCAGGTGCCGCTAATTATGCAGGGGCGGCACCGGAGCCCGGAGCCACGCCCCCCACCCCGGGGACCGGTGCACCGATACACGACCGAGTACAAGTACAAGTACTTACATTTGGGTACTTGCCGATACCGAATACCGATACCGAGTACTTAATAAAACCATTACAGTTCTAATGACTTTGAAAACATGTTTTATTTTCAATTTTCATCAGATGTTCCTCACTTTCTGACTGTGAACAAATTAAACAAATATAATGGCACTGCCACACATTTCACTGAAATGTAACCTATTCAGTGGATTTCAGAACCATCCAACATACAACTGTAGCAGAACAACTGAAATGATATGTGATCATAATATGATCACATATCATTTCAGTCACTTTCTGACAACAAATTAAACAAATATAATGGCACTGCTGTTACGGCTCGGGCGTCCTCGCCTCCACGCCCGCTCCTCTCGCCTCCCGCTACACGCCCTGCACGCTCCTTCTCCCCGGAGTTCCCCCCGGCTGCCGGGCGCTCGCGTTCCCCATCCTCCGCCGCCCCTGTCCTCTCGGCAGGCTCCTCCCACCTGTCGGAGTCGGAGGTTCCCGGCACGTGCGCAGGCGATGACGCGGCACACAGCGCCAGTTCCCGCACCGGGGTCCCATTAACAATCACCGCCCGCACTACAAAGGCCTGGCCGGCGCTCCACTCGGCGTGGTAATGTATACGCCAAATACCCATCCTATAGTAGTTGTGCTAGCCGACTCAACGTTACGCCGTGGTTGCGCTCGGCTCTTGTTACTCTCACCCCGTTTTTCTCACCCCTCCAGAATCCCGGACCCTCCCCCCCCTCCCCCCCTCCCCCACGCCCCCCCCCTGCTCTCCCCTCCCCCCCCCCCCCCCCCCCCCCCCCCCCCCCCCCCCCCCCCCCCCCCCCCCCCCCCCCCCCCCCCCCCCCCCCCCTCCCCCCCCCCCCCCCCCTCCCCCCCCTCCTCCCCCCCCCCCCCCCCCCCCCCCCCCCCCCCCCCCCCCCCCCTCCCCCCCCCCCCCCCCCTCTCCCCCCCTCCCCCCCCCCCCCCCCCCCCCCCCCCCCCCCCCCCCCCCCCCCCCCCCCCCCCCCCCCCCCCCCCCCCCCCCCCCCCCACCCCCCTCCCCCCCCCCCCACCCCCCCCCCCCCCCCCCCCGCGGTTCAAGCCCACCAACAGAGCCATCCACCCCGGATCCCATTCCACCTCGGATTCCGTTTATTTATGTGGAAAGATTCTGTTGGATTAAACCGCCTTGGGCTTGAACTTTATTCTACGCCTCCTCCTTTGCTGTGCGCCTGAGTCTCACCTCAACCCCCACCTAACAACTGCCACACACATTCCACCTGCCTGTTCAACTAACAAGAGGTTTGTAATATACAAGGCCAGTGTTGCCAACTCCTCAGTAAGGAAAGTAGCTATTGGCTGTCCTAAAAGTCACTAGAAGTAGCTAAATGACGTCATCGCCTAATTTACATAATTGGCCATGTGCTGTGCATGTAATGGACGCTGTAGGAGAGAGGAATAACGTCGTGGGGGAGACAAAAACTGAGTAAAAAACACCCTAAATATGTTATTTATTTATTTTAGTGCAGTGATTTATTTTAGATAAAGAAAATTTTACATTTATATCCCGCCCTGATCAGCCAGCGGCGGCTTCGCGCGATTCATTTGCAGTCTGGACGCGGAGGGGTGAACATCTCGTGCTCTGACTGTAGCTGGGAGGGACTGCTGCGCGAGGACACGACCGGGCTGCCTGTGAGTGCTTGAGGACGGGGGACGGCAGCACCCGCCCGCTGCTCGTTGACAAGAGGAAGAACGATACGAGCTTTCACGTCAGAGTCGCCAAAAGTCTCCAATAACACCAGAAAAAGTCGCTGGATTTGTCGCTAGTCGCTTTTTTGAAAAAGAGTCGCTAGAGGGTCTGAATACTCGCTAAATATAGAGACGAAGTCGATAAGTTGGCAACACTGTACAAGGCATGCGCCACCTATAGGTGAGGTGGTGTATTACACTAGGGATAGGATTATTATGTAGTCAGTCGGATACTCTGTACCATGCGCAGTTGCTATTAAACAGCCATAAACGCCAACTCGGTTGCATCTCTTTATTTCAATATTCCTTGGCTAAGAATATTACAAGGTTAACGTTGCGTTGCCAAAGTGGTATCGGGTGCGGTTGTATCGGAGTAGTTTAACGAGTACGAGTACATGAGCACAATATCGGACCGGATACTGAGTACTGGTATCGGTGCATCCCTAAAGATAAGAATAGAGCAGGTTTCAAGCATTCATAATTGCAAGGCTAATAGAACGAGTTTCATAATTGCTAGGCTGCCTGCAGAAGTGCAATTCTGAGTGCATAACATCGAAGGACATACACGTTTCATATTGTCTCAGACTTCCTTCCGACATTTCCTTTCTTTTCCGTGCTTCCCGGACCGGAACGCTGCGGTGTGAGTGAGTACAGCCTGGGAATGAATTCTAATTAGAGTGGCAATGTAATACGCACCGCGCCACAAATATATCACCATAGAGGTGCGGATTATCTCATATAATGTCTGATTAAATCAAAGTTTATGAAGCTGTCAGCGGACCGCGGCGCCCCGCCATGATCGTTTTACCGGAACGCTGGTGTTTGGTGAGGTGGTGCGGTGGGGGGGAGGGGAGGGTGCCACCGCGACCCGGCCCTGGATAATTCCATTAATCAAAGCCATGCTGTCAGGAAAATAACACATTCCAAGACATTGATGTAATGGAATTATCCAGGGCCGGGTCGCGGTGGCACCCTCCCCTCCCCCCCACCGCACCACCTCACCAAACACCAGCGTTCCGGTAAAACGATCATGGCGGGGCGCCGCGGTCCGCTGACAGCTTCATAAACTTTGATTTAATCAGACATTATATGAGATAATCCGCACCTCTATGGTGATATATTTGTGGCGCGGTGCGTATTACATTGCCACTCTAATTAGAATTCATTCCCAGGCTGTACTCACTCACACCGCAGCGTTCCGGTCCGGGAAGCACGGAAAAGAAAGGAAATGTCGGAAGGAAGTCTGAGACAATATGAAACGTGTATGTCCTTCGATGTTATGCACTCAGAATTGCACTTCTGCAGGCAGCCTAGCAATTATGAAACTATTAACCTTGCAATTATGAATGCTTGAAACCTGCTCTATTCTTATCTTTAGGGATGCACCGATACCAGTACTCAGTATCCGGTCCGATACTGTGCTCATGTACTCGTACTCGTTAAACTACTCCGATACAACCGCACCGATACCACTTTGGCAACGCAACGTTAACCTTGTAATATTCTTAGCCAAGGAATATTGAAATAAAGAGATGCAACCGAGTTGGCGTTTATGGATGTTTAATAGCAACTGCGCATGGTACCGAGTATCCGACTGACTACATAATAATCCTATCCCTGGTGTAATACACCACCTCACCTATAGGTGGCGCCTGGCGCATGCCTTGTATATTACAACTTAGCGACTTCGTCTCTATATTTAGCGAGTATTCAGACCCTCTAGCGACTCTTTTTCAAAAAAGCGACTAGCGACAAATCTAGCGACTTTTTCTGTTATTGGAGACTTTTGGCGACTCTGACGTGAAAGCTCGTATCGTTCTTCCTCTTGTCAACGAGCAGCGGGCGGGTGCTGCCGTGGGCCCCCCCCCAAAGCACTCACAGGCGGCCCAGTCCTGTCCTCGCGCAGCAGTCCCTCCCAGCTGCAGTCAGAGCACGAGATGTTCACCCCTCCGCGTCCAGACTGCAAATGAATCGCGCGAAGCCGCCGCTGGCTGATCAGGGCGGGATGTAAATGTAAAATTTTCTTTGTCTAAAATAAATCACTGCACTAAAATAAATAAATAAATAAATAACATATTTAGGGTGTTTTTTACTCACTTTTTGTCTCCCCCACGACGTTATTCCTCTCCTACAGCGTCCATTACATGCACAGCACATGGCCAATTATGCAAATTAGGCGATGACGTCATTTAGCTACTTCTAGTGACTTTTAGGACAGCCAATAGCTACTTCTCCTTACTGAGGAGTTGGCAACACTGCCTTGTATATTACAAACCTCTCGTTAGTTGAACAGGCAGGTGGAATGTGTGTGGCAGTTGTTAGGTGGGGGTTGAGGTGAGACCCAGGCGCACAGCAAAGGAGGAGGCGTAGAATAAAGTTCAAGCCCAACAGGCGGTTTAATCCAACAGAATCTTTCCACATAAATAAACGGGATCCGAGGTGGAATGGGATCCGGGGTGGATGGCTCTGCTGGTGGGCTTGAACACGGCAGGAGGGTCCGGGATTCTGGAGGGGTGAGAAAAACGGGGTGAGAGTAACAAGAGCCGAGCGCAACCACGGCGTAACGTTGAGTCGGCTAGCACAACTACTATAGGATGGTGTATTTGGCGTATACATTACCACCGAGTGGAGCGCCGGCCAGGCCTTTGTAGTGCGGGCGGTGATTGTTAATGGGACCCCGGTGCGGGAACTCGCGCTGGGTGCCGCGTCATCGCCTGCGCCAACGTGCCGGGAACCACCGACTCCGACAGGTGGGAGGAGCCTGCCGAGAGGATAGGGGCGGCGGAGGATGGGGAACGCGAGCTCCCGGCTGCCGGGGGAACTCCGGGGAGAAGGAGCGTGCAGGGCGTGTAGCGGGAGGCGAGAGGAGCGGGCGTGGAGGCGAGGACGCCCGAGCCGTAACAGCAGTGCCATTATATTTGTTTAATTTGTTGTCAGAAAGTGACTGAAATGATATGTTATCATATTATGATAACATATCATTTCAGTTGTTCTGCTACAGTTGTATGTTGGATGGTTCTGAAATCCACTGAATAGGTTACATTTCAGTGAAATGTGTGGCAGTGCCGTTATATTTGTTTAATTTGTTCACAGTCAGAAAGTGAGGAACATCTGATGAAAATTGAAAATGAAACATGTTTTCAAAGTCATTAGAACTGTAATGGTTTTATTAAGTACTCGTATCGGTATTCGGTATCGGCAAGTACCCAAATGTAAGTACTTGTACTTGTACTCGGTCGGTGCATCTGTCACGGTCGCGACCGGGGTTGGGGGGCGTGGCTCCGGGCTCCGGTGCCGCCCCTGCAGGATTAGCGGCACCTGCGCTGTGTACACGGCTGCCGTGAATCAACAATTAGTCCTTGTATAAAGACTCGGGCTTTCCACCCACTAGGTGTTGGTTCATTGTTGCACATACCGTTGTTAAGACTTGTTGTTACGAACTACTTGTGGCAGCCAGCCAGCCGATCTTCCTGTTTACGCGTCTGCCCGTCTCCCCCTGCCTGCCGGTTCCCGCAACTGCCTGCAGCGCTCGCCACCCGTCCCGCTGGCTTCACTCCCGTGTTCTCCACTGTATGTATCATAAATAAATACACTTGTACTGCATAACCCTGAGTCTGAGTCTTGCGCTTGGGTCCTCCTGCTCACCACGTGACAGATTATCTTTAGTACCACAGTGATATATTGCTGTCTCTCTTTCAACAAATGTACTCTTTGTAAGTCGCTTTGGATAAAAGCGTCTGCCAAATGCCCTAAATGTAAATGTATGTGTTCATACGACATGTGTGCATGCAGCATGGTAACCACAGAGTGCACGGGAGCAAGTGGTGTTTACTTTGCTGGGGTATTTTCTATATATTGTACGATCATGGTCTTATCTTGTGGCTTTAACACGTGTATTTTGCTGCTCCTTATTGGAGATACAATGTCATCCCGGTGTCGACATGACACGCAATCAATGGTGCTCTCACCCGTCCCGTCCGTTGAAAGTCAAAGCTGGCGTATCTCAGGCAGGTTCTGAGCTCTTCTGTCAAATCTGGGAGTCCGGGCCATGTTTCTTGGAGCCATGTTGTGTGTGTGTGTGTGTGTGCAGCGAGCGCACCTAATATACAAAAGATCTATTGCAATATGCATGAGGCCCGCGATGCCGGGGACATAAAAAAACGCTCAAACAGGGAATACAATGACAGGCCTGATATTGAGCTCTCCTTGAGGTACCTGTGTCACCACGGCAACAGAACCACGCATACGCCTCGCAAGAATTACAAACTATCATCAGCAGTACTCTAGATTTGTTCTATTTCCCTTTTGCTTCTTGTTCATTCCTTCTCTCCTTCTTCCGTCTTCCTCTCTTTCCCAGCCGCATTTTGCTCTTTCTCTTCCCTTTATTGCAATTTAAATGCAACTCCTCCCCAACAACAACAGGACCAACTCACGAGAAGTTATGGAATGATTAACAGTGTTTTTGGTGGTTGCATTTATGTCGGACTTTTGGTTTGTTTCTTTGTGTTATATTAACGTTTTGTTAGGTTATTTTTTTCCCCTTTCCTTTATCTCAATGCAAACTGAAAGAGGATGATAGTTCGGGGGGGGGGGAGGTGAAGGTGGAGGAGGGTTCTGAAGAAGATCCTCCTCATGCCGCATTACGAGCCCCCGTGAGCAGGAGCGAGCCACCACCCCCCTACCCACGATGCAATTTCCCATAAACTGAACTGAGTGCTTCTTTTTTATTGTCACCAACGATCCGAGGGGGCAGAGTTTCCGCCACATTTTAGCCTCTGATCTCTGCCATAAAGACAGGCTGCAAAATGGCCGCCGGCCCCGCAGACGTAGACCTCTTATTTTTTTATATGGTCTGTATGTACTGTGGCAACCCCGAATATGATCAGCACCATGGACAGCGCTCCAAGCCGCCTCACGGCCAGGTAGTGGGCGGAGTTTACAGACTCTTCGGCTCCTCCCTCCCGAGCCACAGGGCGCACAGCTGTCCTCACTCGGCTCATCAGAGGGCCAGGTAGAGACAGCTGAGAGACATGAGACAATCAGGAGGAACCCGGCTATAAAAGCTGTGGGGTTTACTCTAAGGGTGGGAATGCGCAGACATGTATGGTATTGCTGAGAACGAACCGTGTCTATGTTCTATGCCCACGGCCAGACCTGAAGACCTACCCCGCGGAGCACGGCTGGCCGCGAAGAGGAGCCCCGAGCAAGGAGGACTCCTATCTATACGTATACTGTATATCGTTTGGATTATAATTGCCTAGGTTCTTTTTCTGTTGGCTGGAATAAACGCCCCGTATGCGGAGCATAATCAGACTCTGTGTCCTTAGTGGTCTTACCACTAAGTCCTACCTCTGACTTTCCGTGGTTGCCACAGTACACATACACAAAGCAGGGATTATATCAGTGAAGTCACACGGCGTTTTTGTCTCTCTCTCCCTCTCTCTGTCTGTCTCTCTCCCTCTCTCTCTCCCTCTCGCTCTCTGTCTGTCTCTCTCTCTCTCCCTCTCTCTCTCACTCTGTCTGTCTGTCTCTCTCCCTCTCTCTCTCTCTCTCTCTCTCTCTCTCTCTGTCTGTCTCTCTCTCTGTACATAATCTTTGTCACCATTTTAAGCTGTCGTCGTCGTCGATGGAGGCCGTCTGGTCCGGTCGACAATCGCAACAATACCGCCGATTTTCCAGCAGTCCTGGAGACCGCAGCAGAGGGGCCCCGAACGCTGGCCGCCGGTCCTGGGTTCACCTCCAATAATTGGGCAGTTGCTGCCCCCCCCCCCCCCACAGACACACCCTCCCTCCCCACTGCAACTTTAATAAGTTCCAGAGCCATGCTCTCGTGCGCCGGCTACTCCCAAGGTGCTGGTCGGAGTTGGGCGACATTCATCACGTAAACATCTAACACCGTCTCGCGCTAAAGCAGACAAATGCTTTCCTGCGCCCGGAATCCCTTCCGTAGCCCATCAGAACGGGGGGGGGGGGGGTGTGCAGCAAATCCTGCTTTAATAGTTATCTATGGAGTCGGTCGCATGCAATGAACACCCACATTCATTCTGCCGCCGCCGCGCCTGTGGATCAATTAGTGGAGAGTACGAGTTCAGCATCTTTACACGTCGTATCAATTGTTAAATTGAGCAACAGCGTGTCCCCAGATTATCTCAGATCTGTGCTGCACCCCCCCACCTCCACCTCCCCCTCTCCTCCTCCACCTCACCTGCCCCGGTCTCTTTCTAATTAGTGGGGTTTTTGAATGGTGGCCAGCTCAAAATTGACTCTTTATGAAAAGCTAATCACCTTTAAATTTTTTAAGAGTTGAAAGGCCTCATCCGGACGGATAATCTGATAATTTAACGACGTTTAAATGTGGAATACTGTACGGCTGTAAATTACATGCGCGCACACGGTTTGCGTTGAATTCTGTGTCTTCTTTGAGGTTTCGTCGTCGTCGTGGTGGCGTTAAGATATTAGTAGCTAGCGCTCAGCCCACTTTTCACCGTCAGACAGAAACGAGGTTAGGTCAGGTTCCACTTCAGGGTGGCTGAATATTTTGGGCTATTCAACATTATAAAATAGCAAAAAATATAATGACAATAAAAATAATATTGTATGTTTCTCCGTCCACCTAGCTCACTGTAACCAAGTTTATGAACTGGGCCAGTCTTTACGGTATAGCAGGACGAGAGGTTTTTACAAGGACATTTCTTTTTTCCTGTGGTGGATTTATTGCTTCAAACTTTTCATATTCTATGAAAAAACAAAAAACAAAAGCGAGCAGAACAGAACCCTTCTGGCTAAAGGCTATAAGATCTGGCGCCGAGTGGCGTGCAGGCCAGGTTCTTGGTGATTGCAGACAAGGGACAGGTGCGGTGATTGGGAATGACGAGCAGGTGAGCAGAGTCGTGCTTGTGGCAGCGTCATCGCCGCTCCGCCGTTGCGCATGCGCCGACGTGCTGGGAATGTCGGGATCCGACTCAGAGAGGTGAGAGAAGTGGGAGGAGCCTGCCGAGAGGACAGAGCCGGCGGGGGACGGGGAACGTGAGAGCCTGGTAGCCAGGGGGAACTCAGGGGAGCCGGAACGCCGTATGCCCGGTCTGGCGGCGTGCAGTGGAGCGCGAAGGGCGCGTAGCGGGAGGTGAGAGAGACGGACGTGGAGGCGAGGACGGGCGAGCCGTA
This sequence comes from Coryphaenoides rupestris, assembly GCA_002895965.2. NCBI lineage: Eukaryota > Metazoa > Chordata > Actinopteri > Gadiformes > Macrouridae > Coryphaenoides > Coryphaenoides rupestris. The sequence goes on from PIJE02006140.1 coordinate 14,512, forward strand.
ACAGTCTCTCTTAAAACCTTTTAAGTAGAGCAGTCGCTCCCGTTAATGTTTATGTTCCCAGTTTCCATATTATTTTTTAAAATAATGCCGTAATATAATTTTGCCGTATTTTGGTTTAATGTAGTGTGTGTGTATGTGTGTATGTATGTGTGTGCGGGTGTGTGTTTATCTTGCTCAGGGGTGCGTTTATACTTTCTGGGTGTTCGGAAGTATCACACACACATGGCTCAGACACACACACACACCCACACACGCATGTGACCTAGCAATCCACTCAACAGTAATTTACCGGCGTGATCCATCATTATCATGTTTTATTGTAGCCACCGTTGGAGATATAATTCACAAATAGGTGTGCTCCGCTGAGATGACAGTGAGGGAGAGAGATGTCCTTTCCCTTCGTCCTCTGCCAAGTGCCTCCAGGAGCCACCACCGTGGGCCCCGGCACACCGGCCCCGCCACAGGCAGGGGAGCCTGGGAGCTTGGAACCCTGGAGCCCGGAGCAGGGAGGGAGGGAGGCTGCCCTGTTAGCTCACCGCACTGGAGCACGGCTGGACTCCCATTAAGAGCCGGGGAGAGAGGAGGAGAGAGGAAGAGAAGAGAGGAGGGAGGGGGGAGAGGAAGAGAGGAGGAGGAGAGGAAGAGAGGAGAGAGGGGGAGGAAGAGAGGAGAGAGAGGGGAGAGAGAAGGGGGAAGGAGAGAGGAGGAGGAGAGAGGGAGAGAGGGAGAGGGAGGGGAGGGAAGGGAAGAGAGAGAGAGGAGAGGATGAGAGAGGAAGACACAGAGAGAGAGGAGGGAAGAGAGAGAGACAGAGAAGAGGAAGGAAGAGAGAGAGAGAGGAGAAGAGAGACAGAGAGAGAGGAGGAGAGAGAGAGAGAGAGAAGAGAGAGAGAGAGAGGAGAAGAGAGAGACAGAGAGAGGCAGACACAGAGAGAGAGACAGAGAGAGAGAAAGCGGTGTTGGAGGAAAAACCTATGACAACAAATGCGTTGTTAAGATTGGCAAACAACACACAGACTTCTAACCGGGGGGTTAGACAGGGATGCAGCTTGAGCCCAACCCTCTTCAACATATACATAAATGAATTGGCAAAATCTCGAGAACAATCTGAGGCACCTGGCATCTCCCTAGGAGACACACAAGTCAAACACCTCCTGTTCGCAGATGATCTGGTACTGCTGTCTCCAACCAAAGAAGGACTACAACAGCACCTTGATCTACGACACAAATTCTCCCAGACCTGGGCCCTGACCAAGACAAAAATAATGCTTTTCCAAAAAAACCCAGTGTTATGCGTAGTTTCGAGTGGTCATCTACTGTGGCTGGAGTTCGGGTTCTGGTTCAGGTTCAGGTTCTGGATTGTCTGTAGCAAAGCAGCGAGCTCGGGAATCAATGTGACACAAGGCAGTATCACTCGGAATGATTCAGTTTATTCAGATACATAGAGCATATGTACATTTTGGGATGGGAAGAACAGAGGAGCATTTACATGTAGACACAACAAATCATCTTGGGAAGCAGACGTGGAGACGCTCCCGCACCCCCGCCTCCCAGACGGCCATCCAGGGAGCAGGGACAACAAGGCCTTACATGGAGACCCTTCCGT
>PIJE02006142.1:0-2500 GCA_002895965.2 Coryphaenoides rupestris
AAGTGTAGTAATAACATGTCTCTGCGTGTGGTAGTAATAACATGTCTCTGCGTGTGGTAGTAATAACATGTCATGTCTCTGCGTGTGGTAGTAATAACATGTCTCTGCGTGTGGTAGTAATAACATGTCTCTGCGTGTGGTAGTAATAACATGTCTCTGCGTGTGGTAGTAATAACATGTCTCTGCGTGTGGTAGTAATAACATGTCTCTGCGTGTGGTAGTAATAACATGTCTCTGCGTGTGGTAGTAATAACATGTCTCTGCGTGTGGTCTGTCAGAAGTGGCAGGACATCATCAAGGAGGTGAAGTTCTTGGAGCAGCTCCGTCATCCCAACACCATCGAGTACAAAGGATGCTACCTGAAGGACAACACTGCATGGGTAACTGTCTCTGACTGACTGTCTGCCTCTCTGTCTCCCTCTCTCTCCCTGTCTCTCTCTCTGTCTCTCTCCCTCTCTCTCTCTGTCTCTCTCTCTGTCTCTCTGTCTCTGTCTCTCTGTCTCTGTCTCTCTCTCTCTCTGTCTCTCTGTCTGTCTCTCTGTCTCTCTCTCTGTCTGTCTGTCTCTTCTGTCTGTCTCTCTCTCTGTCTCTCTGTCTCTCTGTCTGTCTGTCTGTCTCTCTCTCTGTCTCTCTGCAGGGAAATATGGTTGGTTTTAACTGGCAATAGAATTGCCAATTCAAGGTGCTGTCTGAGAAAAAACACATGAAAATAGAATTGCTATATATATTGCTATGATATTATTCGATCAAAAAACGGTCCCCAAAGGGAATTTCACAAGCCACCAAGTTCATTGCTCGCCTCGTCAGACTGCCTCTCAATCTGATCTACATCGGATCTACCTTCCAAAGGAATGTTCTCTGCTCTTTGCAATGCCTCACCAACGCTGTTCACTGTGTTGCGCGTAATCATGTCTAGAGATCATGGCCAATTATTCTCATACTAGTTCTCCTCTATCTAAAATCCGTCTAGTAACTCTCTGCAGTATCGCTATTTCATACACTCTGTCGATCATGACGACATGAGCATCGATCTGTGCCTACTCTCTCTCTGTGCAATACAGTTCAAATGCTCCTCTCGGAATATAAGGCGTTTAATCTGGAGATAATAAGTGGGGCTATTTAAGTATAAAAAATAAATATTACATGTAAATCAGCACAAAGTAAATTTGGTGTTGCTTAGCGCTGTATTTTACTGAATCAAGTGGTATATTTGTGTTCATAGGTGCTTTATAAATGCAATCCACACCATTTACCAGAGTCTAATATATTATTCTGAAATGGACTCTGCATAATGAGTCATTTTACATTTGGTACTTCGAGTATATTTCGAGGCTGACACTTTTGTACTTTTACTTCAATAACATTCTCGATGCAGGGGCTTTTACTGCATACCTGACTACTTTTACAACAGTAAAAGTTCTTCGAGTACTTCTTTCACCTGTGTTTTCTGTCTCTGTTGTGTAAAATTCTCCGTGTATTAAAACAAAACATGGACAGGGTCACAAAGTGAACTTGAATGAACGCATTCTGTTGGTTTCGGGGTGTTTAGGGAGGGAGAACAAGATGTGAATTGAATAAAGAAAATAAAATAAAAAGAGGTAACAGACCCTGAGAGATGGTGGTGGTGGTGGTGGTGGTGGTGGTGGTGGGGATGGTGGGGAACAATTAAAATAAAGGATTGTTTGGCCTTGAATAAGGAAGTGGACGAGACATCTCATAATGTGCGTTCCGTGTCCTGCTGTTTCCCGGAGGTGCTCAAAGTAAAACAGTAAAACAGAAAGCGCATTGATCCGTCGGGGACCTTGAAATTGACGCGGTGAGGAGCAGAATTTAACATTTGCGTCAGCCTCCGGGGGACACACACACACACACAGTAAAACAGAAAGCGCATTGATCCGTCGGGGACCTTGAAATTGACGCGGTGAGGAGCAGAATTTAACATTTGCGTCAGCCTCCGGGGGACACACACACACACACACATGGAACAACGGGGACTAAAATACTTTTTAATGCTAAACAAGTTGATGACATTAACCTTCAAGATTATTTAAAAACTCAATATGCCCGAAACTGCATTAGTGTTCAACGCAAGCCTGCGATTAATGAGGTAGAATAATGGTGGTAGGAAATTAAAAGCAGCGCACGCACGCGCACACACACACACACACACACACACACACACACACACACACACACACACACACACACACACACACACACACACACACACACAGAGGGGAGGCAAGGTGAACTGTGTATTGAGAAGACTCAAGTGTCTCCAGAAACAGGTTATGATGGGTTGATTGACCTTCGTGTTGATCAGCTTCTCAAGATGCTGAGGGCAGGAAGTGTTTCCCCCGAGGTGGAGGAGGAGGAAGAGGAGGAGTGGGAGGAGGAGGATGAGGAGGGGAGGTTGGAGGACGCTGGAAGTGGATCGAGACCCTTCACAACTACTACTCGACTACCCTCGGAGGTGACCTGCGGGCGCGGCGTGTACCAC
>PIJE02006142.1:7500-16115 GCA_002895965.2 Coryphaenoides rupestris
GAGGAGGGAAGAGGACATTAAAAACCACCAAAGCAGACAGAAGCCCTTTCAACCCATGATGGATTTCCTCTCGCCATTACCAATACTACTGTGATTATTGTTATTATCATCATTAGTACCATAATCTTTCCCGCCATTTTTGTCATTTTTGTTATTATGGCTACTATCATGATAATCATTCATCTATCAAAAAATCTTTCCAAGCCACCATTTTTGTCGTTTTTGTATCATTAATGGCACTCATCCGATGGATTAATTACTTGTGTCTACATTTAGACAAACCACGCAGCTGAGGGCTGGAGATGGATGTGAGGATAGCTGTCTAATATTAACTAACACCCTGCCTGCCAAGCCACCTACAAAGACGAGGAAGCGCATAGCTTCGTCGCGACTTAGCATCCGCCTTTTGCTTGTCTACCTGCCCAACAGAAGGTTCTGCGACATTCGTATCTTGCACCCGGTGTCTACTGGCACTTTGCTAACACCACTATGCACCACTGGTCCATTACCATAACTCTCTAGCTCCCATTGCTTACTCCATCTACTAAGGTGTCTCATACCAGTCTCGTGAAAGACCAAAATAGCTCCAATCCGCATCTCTACTATCGGCTATTCACCATTCGAGTCTTGTCTTCGAGCGCAAGCTCATTATCGCTCTTAGCCAGGCTTCTACACTCATACTATGTCCGTTCTACGCGATCAAATCCATCCGGTGACCTTTCGGTCTGTTCTTACACTACACTTAGCGCAGTTGTGTTATCTACATTTGCACAGCTACTGACAGTTGGCCTTACAGACTGTAAAAAGTGAGGAACAAACTATTGTCCGAATTTCCGATATGAGACATACTCACATCGCTAACGTGTTACTCGCAACCCACACAATCACACGCTACCAGAGTTTGCCTATGCCCGCACCACTCGTCTATCTCTCTATTTGAAACGTTGGCACCCATATCCTGGAACGCCTCGGGTGTTGCTCAGCTTCCATGACTTCCCAAAAACATCCGTTTGTCCAGGACACACACGGTTCGTCCAATCACGTGCCATGGACTGTTTTTTTAAAGTTCCCGCCGTTTGCCAAGCTGCTTCCAGTGACGACTTCCCGGACTGCCGGCTCACCCAGCTCTGTGATGAGGATGGGCTCCTGCAGGGCGATGTCTGGCAGGGGCAGGCTGCTCTTGGACACCTTGGCCTTGTTGGCCTTCCGGGGGAACTTGTGCTTCTTCTGCTGTAGGCTCTTGAAGTGCGAGGCGATGTGCGTCTTGCGGTGGCCCGACGTGCGGAAGATCTTGTCGCAGTGCGGGCACGGGAACGGCCGCACGCCTGCCGGGAACGAACACACACACACACAACACACACATCAATGTCATTTAATATCAATAACCAAATGCTGTTAACGCCTGCGCCGAGGCGATACGCATAGCCAACCACTTCAGTCACACCTACCAATACAACCACAACCAACACCCACCAATAATGTCAAATTTAATAATCAATAACCCAAAATGCTGCTTTATGTCTTGTCCTGGGGCCCGAGACCATTGGCAAATGCCACCTTGTATACCATAATGCGCCTTCTAATTTCTCATAGGTATTTTTGCCTCTAACACTCTATTACTTTTGAATTATTACTTTCTGTTTTTAAAAAAATGATTCAACTGTTAATGAAAACGTCACAAGCCCAATATGTCATACAAATCAGTCCATGTTGCCTTGTCTTCGTGTGTACACCAGGCCCACTAAAATGCAGATCTCTTCTAGAATAAACTAGTTTGTCTTTTGAAAAGTCGCTATCCATAAAAGGAGATCGCAGTGGCGAGATATAAACAAGTGGAATCAGCTGTCTCATGAATAAGATGCATCAAAGCTTCGTGTTGATATACTGCTATTATTTTGGTAGGTTCATCTCGATAGAACCCTTGATACCTTGGTGTCGTTTTAGACCAGTATGCAATATTCTATTCCACGAGAGGATGGCAGTGACATATGGTGCTGGCATGCGCGACAAACCTACATGCCCAGTGGCCACCTTCTACTGTGGTGAGGACGGGAGAGTCACTGGGGACCGAGCGGAATCCCTACAAGTATCTCCAAAGCCGCTTCTCATTTCCTACACTCCCTCGCACTCTGTTTTCCACCATAAATAAGCTCCTCAAACCTCTGGACAATATTTCACCCTCATTCACCCCGTAAAAAGCTGCCGTACTTCATTAGGTCGGACTTTGGCAAAGGTCTTCTTCTTCTTCTTCTTCTTCTTCGGGGAGTCACTTACGATGATGGCGATGCACGACTGCACCCACAGTATATTTATTTCCGTTTCATCAAGTAAACAGAAGCGAAGGCATCGGGCTAATAACTAATTGGAGTTTTTTTTTTCTGTCAAGTCAAGTCAAGTCAATTGTATTTGTACAGCCCTTAATCACAGTTACAGTCTCAAAGGGCTTCACAGGCCGTATGATTATTATGGGGCCATGTGATTATGACACCCCCCCCCCTAGCCCTATAGCCCCCCTAAGAGCAAGAAACGACTCCCTTAATTAACAAGGAAGAAATCTGGAGAAGGAACACAGAGGGGAGATCCTTCCTTCCGTGTTTTTCATACAGAGCCGAACAGAATAGATGTGAGTGTTGTGTGTGTGTGTGAGGCTGTTGTTTACGTTTCTATATTTTTCTGCAACGAGGAGGACGAGGAGACTGTGGTGCTCGATTACACCATACCAAACCACTGTGTAGCACCTCCGGCCTACGAGGAGGACTGTGGTGCTCGACATTACACCGTGGTGACCGGCCACAGAGTAATTTCTACCGCTAATACATTCATGGAAAACCCTGATACTTCTGTTGTTGTTGTTGTGGTGTTGTTGTGGTGGTGGTGGTGTGTTGTAGTGGTGTGTTGTGGTCAACGAGGACGGCGGCTGCCTGATGTATTTTAATTGCACCACGAGCCAAAACTAATTTCCCCATTGGACAATAATACATGTAATCGAGTTGAATGGAGACGGGAGGGGAGGGGAGGGGAGGGGGGGGAAGAAAATGTCCTCGCATGAATTAATCAAACACTGGGCTTAATCCATATTGCGCTGACCTGTCCTCACGTCCTGATTGGTGTATTTGGTTGTTCATGGCCACTACTCATCATTTAAATGTATGGATTGCCTTGTGTTTATTCAGTCGCGGGAGAGCCAATGGAAGTTCATCTCCTGCGTTATGGAGAGTAAACATTAACATTTAACACGATAAGCAAAGTCCCCGTGAAAAGCTAACCAGTCACATTTCCTTTTGGTGGTGGTGGTGGTGTTGGTGGTGGTGGTGGTGGTGTCGGTGGTGGTGTTTTGATAATGGATTGGTAATTGTCGTGGGATGTTATGGCTTCTCTGCTTCCTATAAATTGCCCCATTAAACACCCAGAGGCATAACACGCAACTACCGGTGAGACACATTTCAACCACCGAGAGGCGGGACAACAATAAATTGTATCGAGTAGAGGAAAAATTACATTCTTCCCAGATTGTCGCACTCGGCGAGCTTTCTCACGTAAGCTGTGAGGCACCACCAAACCACGGGCTCTGAGCCGTAGGTTATACCGAAACCGATGACAGCTAAATCATATAATCAATAACAAAGGATCACTCAAGAATTGAATGGTGATCTCCTGCGAAGCTCTCTTCCTTCTGCGATTCGCTTTGTTTCATGTTAAGAAGAAAAGCGCTTGGTTGGAAATTATGCACAAAACGGATCGCCTAGAAAAAAATGGCAAAGGGGCTTTTAAATTTTGTGTGTCTTCAAGTAGTCCTCACAACTACTTGAAGACAAAACAAAATGAACATAACAACGGTCATCTTGTGTAAAGCGACGGCAAAATCACTTTAACCTGCAATCCTGCATTGGCATAACTGGTTCAGCATCCTAAAATCCTACCTGTCAGACAGATTTCACTACATCTCCATCACAACTGCAAATCCCTTACCACCCCAGTCTCACATGGAGTCCCTCAAGGCTCGGTGCTTGGTCCCCTCCTTCATCCTCTACATGCTCCCCCTTGGTCACATCATTCGCCGCCATGGACTACAATTTCACTGCTATGCCGACGACACCCAGCTTTACATCTCCACCAAATCCATCACTCCTGCCATTCTCTCCACTCTCACGGACTGCCTCACTGAAATAAAAACCTGGATGAACAACAACTTCCTCAAACTCAACTGACAAAAAGCGCAGCAATCAAGTATATGGACGCAAACGAGACTCGCTGGCTGGCGGTCATGTTGTCCTACATAGCTCACGCGGATGTCAGGATGAACGCGAGCGAGCAGGGGGCTGTAAATAACACGGACACAACACAACAACACAACAACAACGACGACGACGACGACGACGACGACGACAACACCACACGCTCGTCTCTCCTCTTACACAACGCGCCGCGTGCTGTCATCGTTTAGTAACCGTTGGCAACCGAGGCTGAGGAAGAGGCGGACATTTTGCAGCCCATCTGCTGGTGGACGGTGGGGGTTTTGCCGAGGACGCGTCCTCACATCTGTTCCACAATATGCTCGCTTGTTTACCGATATAATATAGAGAATGTCAAATAATATAACGACAGGCAGCAGAGTGTAGGCTATGCTTTTTATGCATACTTCCATTCTTAGTAGTAATGAGTGACATAACTACATTTAAATTGGCCAAATAAATTAGTTGATAGACTGACATTTGCATCAAAAAGAATAAAAGTAAATACTCGTGGGCCCCTGTCACTGGCGGGCCCCTGGCTAATATCAACAGTTAGTCAGACAGGAATCTAGCCGGAGCATATCTGCAGGTGTAACATAAATGAACATTATAAAATCGCATTAGAGCTAGCAACAACGCCATGCCATTATATCGAGCAATGATTTGACATTGAGGTGTGTCACGAACCTCGCGGTTCAAGTTCGGAGGGATGTTTAACCCTTTCCTAGTGAGCCAAACATGTTTGTTAACAACGGATTCATTGAAATCTCCAGATTAATCTGATACCACTTGCCTCACGGTCATCTTAAAAGCTGAACCTGCAATCCGAACCGACTCAAATAAGATAATACCATAAGATAAAGTAGAACTTTACAACCCCCGGGGCCGCCCCCCGCCCCCAGCCCCGCCCCCTGTCCCCGGCCACGCCACAATCATCGTTACCCCACATGCTGCCCGAGGTGGAGAAGCACTTGCGGCAGTAGGGGCACTCGAAGGCCTTGACCCCCGTGTGGGTCTTCATGTGCGCCGTCAGCGTGCTCTTGACGGCGAACGCGCGGAAGCACTGCTTGCACTTGAAGGGCTTCTCGTGGGTGTGGATGCGGATGTGGCGCACCAGGTCACTCGGCTTCTTGAACTCCTTGGAGCAGTAGGGGCAGCCGTGCCAGCGGACGCCGTTCTCCTCCCGGATGGAGCCTGGCGGGAGGGGGAGGGGGTACGGTACGGAGGAGGAGGAAGAGGTGGAGGATGAGGAAGAGGGGGGGGTGGAGGAGGAAGAGGAGGTAGGGGAGGAGGAAGGGAGGGGGGGAGAGGAGGGGAGGAGAGGGGGTAGAGGAGGAGGAAGAGGGGGAGGAGAGGAAGAGGGGGGGGTGGAGGAGGAAGAGGTGGTGTGAGGGGAGGAGGAAGGAGAGGGGGTGAGGAGGAGAGAGGAGAGGGAAGAGAGGAGGAGGGGGTAGAGGAGGAGGAGGAGGAGAAGGAGAAGGAGGAAGAGGAGGGGGTAGAGGAGGAGGAGGAGGATTAAGAGGGGTTGTCAAACACTGGCTGAGACCGCTCCTGACCACTCGAGACAGGATTAAATAAAACGTATAAAAGACAATGAACACACACTAGACACCTCATTGTGTCGTCAAATGGCGTCTGGAATGTAGAAATATGGTTTGCATTATGCACGGGGCCATGTAGCAGTAATAAGCATCCTCGCATTGTTGCAGCTAATAAGCTCGTCAACATATCAACTCATCACTCGCGATTTTCTACCTGAGAAGACATTTACATTTACATTTAGGGCATTTGGCAGACGCTTTTATCCAAAGCGACTTACAGAGCGACATGTACCTGGCATCTGTATGGGCTTCCTGAATATGCTCCGTTTCTTGTCTTTGGCGGACTTCTCAGACGGGCCGTGAGACGACTTCTTGGTGTCTGCGGCGGCGGCGGCGGCGGCGCCCTCTGCTGGCGGGCCCTGGGGTTGCACGGGGGCCCCGTTGCTCTGCACCACACTGAGGCCGCTGTTCTCCAGAGCTTGCTGAGGATACAAATATAGTTCACGCTTATTACACATATACGGACCAAAAGATACAAGACGTTGGATTTGGGTACAGTTCTTCCTCTGTTAGTATTTGCTGATGTGCCGCTGACTGACGTCCAAATCAGCTTTCAGTGTTTTAATTAACTGAAATTCTCATCTTTATCTCGGCTGACTTACTTCCGTCTGCTGTAGCATCCGAATCCCCCCCCCCCCCCCCCCCCCCCCCCCCCCCCCCCCCGATCCAAGCACCCTTCCTCACCACTGCCATTCCCTCACTTTAAAAAACAACTCAACCTAAAGAGCGAGTTAATACAGCGATCGTCATCTTATTCTCATTAGAGAAAGCTCTTCCAGTATCTCATCTTGAAAGCTTCACGGAAAACAAAAATCTCACGCATTCTCTTTCACAATTAAAAATCTTTGAGAAAAACCCGTATTCTATTATGGGGCATGTTGGATATCTCACGTTTCCCTGTGTTTTGTATAATCATAGTTACTTGCTAAACCGTAATACTCTGTTGTAGTTCGTTTATATGATTATAATTTGTTTTTTATTTTGTCTCCACCTCTCCCCCCAAAGTAAAAGGCGTCCGAATTAACAGAAAACACTAATATATCTTGAAGTGAGTCTGGCTTAAATTCTCCAGCCAAAAATTAGGAAAAGGTCAAATGAAAAAAGACAACCAGAAAGAATGCATAGGAAGTAAGTTTTTGAATATTAAGTCACTCTAGTGATGCCATCTCTTCATCTCAGCACTCTATTCACTTTCTCCATTCTTCTCATGATCTCTCATACTTCTTCACAGACAGGAGCCATGCTATGCTTTGTACGTGCAAAGGAAGAAGTCCTTTCAGCTCAGTTTGCTCACCTACAGCGGGAACACTAGGCGTATAGAGCTTGTAGTTCTATGAGGAATGTCGCGCGTTGGTAGTGTACAGAGGGAAGGTAAGGGCGCCTGAGATATATTTTACAACTAAGAGAGGAGTCGCTGCTAGTTCTGAGTAGGATCGGCTTGTAGTATCCTAACCAAGGGATACCGTAGGCTTGTACACTTATATACCATCCTTAGCCAATACAGACGCACAGACACTTTGTCAAGTTCTCTTATGGAGCAGAAGTATGGCCCTTAACCCGTAGTTCGAAGCGAAACCAGCCTGGGGAGGAGGACTGAGTTCGAGCCACGTCGACGCCCTTGTACTGTCCTAAAGAAGGGCGAGGCAGTTGGAGGGAGCTTGTAGTTCTAGAAGAGGCGTAGGTTACTAACGATAATGTGATATGAGCTGGTATACCAGTTTTCATAAGTACTTTAAGAAGAGCTTAGATTAGTCTTCTAGGCAGCGGGAAGGGCTTTGTAGTCTAAAGAAGAGCTGCTCACCGCCTTCTACCAGGGAGAGAGCGGTCTCTCCTAAAGTTGATTTCTGTAGAGAAGAGTATGCTTTTGAGATATAAGCAGGGTGCGAGAAGGCTGGTAGAAAGTAAAAGATGTCGTATGTACTGGCGCTCTCTTGTAAGCTAACAAAACAGAGACATCTTGTGAGAGTCCACTACTGTTGATGGTGTGGCTATGATGGCAACATTTACAGAAGAGGCTGTGGTAGTTGATGATCCGAGAGCGAGTAGGAAGAAGAGCGTTTTGTACGAGTCTATACCAATGTGACAGAGACTGTTTGTCATGGTTGCTATTAGGCGGTCCTCCATAAGGGATATGTGTGACTTGTAAGCTGATCTCACGGCTCGGGGGACAGAGGACCGCTAGTGCTTTGTGAAGCGTTCTAAAGGACCCGAGAGGGGGCGTTCGGGTCGAGTGTCGCCTCTCGGTTGACCCTCCGCTCTCACTCTTAACCAGGAGCTTTCCAAGCAGGTTTCGGCGTAGTGTAAGTGAAGCTCCGGTTCCGTAGGCTTCTATGGAAGTTGGAAGCCCTCTTGGTTGGCGGTCAGCACTCCCCCCTCCCGACGGCTCGGGGGCGGGCTGTTGCGCCGGGGCGGCGTCGCCGGTGACTTGCTCCGACAGCTCCAGCAGTTGCTGGATGACGTCGGTCACTCCCTCCTCGCCGACCTCTGACCCCGGCGCCACCACCTGGCCGGCCGCCTCCGCTTCCTGTGGGAGTCGTGACACCGGTGAGTCGTGAGGGGACAGGGAGACGTGACGGACTGACGCAATGGCAGAGGAGGAGTTGCAAGAAAAGGAAATGCAATACTGATTGAAGGTTTCCTCTCAACCTTCTTTCAGAAAGTATTGCGTTAATGCTAATTATTACTACTCGTCTAACAAGAACACAATACTTTCTGACAGAAGGTTGCCTTCTGTCAGAAAGTATTGCGTTCTCGTTAGACTAGGAGTAATAATTAGCAATAC
>PIJE02006143.1:0-2500 GCA_002895965.2 Coryphaenoides rupestris
AGACCGCCTGTCATGTGGTTGAATTCCATTCTGCTTGTTTATACGTAAGTCACAATTGCTTTGGCCTGAGGAGATGCCAGTCTCTCTCTCTCACACACACACACACACACACACGCCACGAGACACACACACACACACACACTTGCCACGAGACACACACACACACACACACACACGCCACGAGACACACACACACACACCACGAGACACACACACACACACACACGCCACGAGACATACACACACACACACGCCTCGACATACAGACACATACACACAAACATGGAGGCCTGTTGTGTATATGTGTTGGGTGTGTGTGTGTTTGTGTGTTGAGTGTGTGTGTGTGTGTGTGTGTGTTGAGGTGTGTGTGTGTGTGTGTGCGTCAAGGTGTGTGCGTGTGTGTCGAGTGTGTGTGTGTGTGTGTGTGTGTTGGATGTGTGTATGTGTGTGTGTGTGTGTCTCGAGGTGTGTGTATGTGTGTGTGTGTGTATCTCGAGGTGTGTGTGTGTGTGTGTGTGTGTCTCGAGGTGTGTGTGTGTGTGTGTGTGTGTGTGTGCCCTGGGCTAGCTCATCAATCACTCCTCGATCACGCAGCACCAACTGAATCCTGGACGCAAATTCAGATATTAAAAACCGTCCAACCTCCTGTCTAACGGAGTGAGATGTTGGCCTCCGTGGCCCAGCAGTGGTTCTTAATAGTCCCAATGTTACGGCTTGCTGGTCAACTGACAGAACGGAGCGGCTTGAACAGGATCTTAGTCCAGGTGACTTTGCTGTAATATTTGCTTTTCAGATATTTCTCCCCAATCCGAATGCCCCAAAAAAATCGACTTCCAAGTTCAGCCAAACGCTAACATATGTCGACCTGATGCAACCAAAACAGAGCTTGCCTCGTGTCATAAATGATAATCATTATAATCAATAATGTGCTCAATGGATTAATCAAACACACCGGCGGACGGAATGTTCCAGACCTGCTCCATACGGAAAGTTCTGGCCAGTCCAGGAAATGGTTATAATTACGGAGAGAACTGAAAGTCCGGAGCACCTGAGGTAATCGCCTGGATAGGCAAAATAAACTCAGCGGTCCGGATTCTGAGTAGCCCCTGACCTGCCTGACCTGCCTGACCTGTAGACATCCTTGACCCCAACTCGCTCCTGAAGTACCTGTATTCATTGAAAGCCGCTTTGGATAAACAGTCTCACAAATCAGACTTTAGATTCATATCTAATCACACCGTAATACACTGTAACACACCTAAACACACTGGAACACACTGGAACAGACGTAACACACTGGAACACACTGGAACACACTGGAACAGACGTAACACACTGGAACACACTGGAACAGACGTAACACACTGGAATACACTGGAACACACTAACACACTGGAACACACTGGAACAGACGTAACACACTGGAACACACTGGAACAGACGTAACACACTGGAACACACTGTACCACACTGTAACACACTGGAACACACTGGAACACCGGAACAGACTAACAGACGTCTCGTCTGGGACTCTGTGGAGGATTCCTCACTGGAACTCAGATCTTAATCTGCCCTTCAGGTTGTTACTTGTGTGTGTTGGGCTGCCTTGTCCCAGGGTTCTATACATGTTCCTGGGCTGTGTTGTCCCAGGGTTCTATACATGTTCCTGGGCCACGTTGTCCCAGGGTTCTATACATGTTCCTGGGCCACGTTGTCCCAGGGTTCCTGGGCTGTGTTGTCCCAGGGTTCTATACATGTTCCTGGGCTGTGTTGTCCCAGGGTTCCATACATGTTCCTGGGCCACGTTGTCCCAGGGTTCCTGGGCTGTGTTGTCCCAGGGTTCTGTACATGTTCCTGGGCCACGTTGTCCCAGGGTTCCTGGGCTGTTCCTCTCTTCTCTCTCTCTCTCTGTATATATATATATAATACATTGAGATTCTAAATAAATCATGTCAATTAGGTCAGGATATTCATAAGAATATGAAAATATGACTTATGGGGAACTTATATTTTGAAGTACCATAAGTTATCAGATGAATCCGTGTGTGAGACGACTAGTTGTGTCATCTTGTCTCTCTTTGTGTCTCTGTGTGTCTTTGTGAGACACAAAGACACTTTGTCAGGCCTGGGGGGGGGGTCTCTGGGCATGGGCGTGGCGCTGTGGGTGGGTGTGTGTGTGTGTGTGTGTGTGTGTGTCTCTAGGCGTGGGTGTGGGTGTCAGAGTTTATGGGCGTGGGTGTGGATGTGTGTGTGTGTGTGTGTGTGTGTGGGTATTCTATACCATGGGAATATGTTCTCACCCATTGTATGCACCGTCAACAGATCCTGTCATAATTTACTTAAGACAACAGTGTCACAGAAACCCCCCCCGCCCCGCCCCCCCCCGAGACACTGAGCATCGTGTTGCACCTCCATGTGATGGTGTAACTCTCCTCCACCTGGCTACTGGGAGAGGTTGGAGGAAACCCCCCTACCCAGACCACTGCCCATCACCCTCACC
>PIJE02006143.1:10000-12500 GCA_002895965.2 Coryphaenoides rupestris
TTATATTTCGTTCCGTCGGAGCGTCGGGCTCCGCTGTTGAACGGAAGCCACGACCTTGGAGCGGCGAGTCGCATTTCCGCTGCTCTGAACTCGCGGCCAGATCAGTTTGGCGCGCTAGAGCCTTCCGCGCGGCGCCCTGGATTTTGTCCTTCCCCTCGCCCGGCAAAGGTCACGGGGATTAACACATACCTGGCAGCTCGGCCCCCCCGGGTACCAGTCATGCCGCTGCCTCTTGTGCTATTTCCAGTGTCGTCGCAGGCTTTGTCTCAGAGATCCCCGCACCGTAAGCCACCAGACCACCGCCCTGCGAAACAACCCCCCCGAGCTTCACTGACATAAGCTTTCCCTACAAAAACCCAGCTTACGAGGCATAAAAAACGGGAACTAACCGTCTATAACAAAACCACATAACCACATGATTCAATTCTTTCTCGGATAGAGGTAACTCGGTTTTTGTATTGTATCTTCATCGACATTTAAGTGCCTATAGTTTAACGCAACTCCTCAACTGTGATTGGTGGAGTCGCCAGACTATCTCTGCTTCTACCAACTCAGTGAGATAGTCGACGTCCCCAACCGCCACTCAGACAGACGGAAGCTAAGAAGGCTTCAGGAGTTTTTTTCCTTCTCGTCCGTCGTCTCTCCCTGCGGTCGCAGCGTCGCCCCGTCAGCCACCGCCTCCAGCGCCTCGACTCCACCCCCGCATGTGTTGCTGCCGATCACGGCGGCACCGCGAGAGCACGGAGCTCGTCACCCTCGTGTCGTGCGGGGGGGACAGGTGGGCTTCCCATGAAATCACGGCACGGTCACGGTCAACGAACGACGCAAATCGGTTAAACGCCCGGTTTGAGAAGATCCCTCCGAAACGCGGGCCGTGTTCAGCAGGAGAAGGCAGGTCACCTTTAACCCAGATAGTGTTGTTTTTGTCTTGACCTGAGCTGAGATTCTCCCCTTCCCTTCCACACCTTGTAAGATACCATGGGCTGGTGTTTAAGCAGAAGTATTTCTAAATGTTCATTTATTTTAGAAGCATATAACATCGAAGGTCAGAAGCGGGACACGTGGAGCTCGTATGACTTCATCGACAGCAGCTTAGAGGTTGACTTCAGAGTTCCTTCCACACTTCCTGAAAGCATTTCTCCATTTTTCATGGCCCCTCTCCCCACTGTCTCTCTCTCCCCCCACTCTCTCTCTCTCTCCCTCCCTACCTCCCTCTCTCCCCTCTCTCTCTCTCTCTCTCTGGTAGGTCTTCAACGTTCCCTGACCTGCCATTGTGTCACCAACCATCCGTTGCTGTGTAAAGACTCCACAGGATTCTGTTTCCCCCCCCGTCCGTCATTGAAGAGCATCTTCACGTCCCCGAGGAAGTCAACGACCCCCCTGGAGCTGTCCGCCTTCTCCCACGTGTCCACAGGTATTTAATCGGCAATAAATAATACATGCATTGTGTTCTATACTACACCTCTGTTTGTGCACAGCATGGAGTATATACAGTATAACCTACTAATGACATAATGGCTGCGCTACAACGCCGACATCGCTTCTGTGGCCCGATCTCGGAGAATCGCTCTCTCGGACCCAACATCCGCAGGGTCCGTCCCTTTCCTCGCGCGTGAAGATCCGCGGCGCAGATCCTGGTCGTGATCCTGGTTGTGGCGTCCTGTAACCGCGGTCTCCTTGAAGCAGACCGTGACGGCGCGCCCACACGCCTCGCGCCTGAACAAACAACAGCAGAGCGACCGGTGGGATGGATGAGAAGGCGATCCCCGCGGGGAGGAGGAGGAGCCGCCGATCTGCCGTGACACAACGGTAGCCTCGTGAATCCGTCTTGCCATGTTGCCAGGTTCACCGGAGGGACAGGCAGACTCTGCATCCGTCATCGGGGGGGGGGGGGGGAGAGACAGATCCTCAGGTCGGGGGAGAGGTTACCCGCCCGGGACAGATCAGACCGGCGCAGGGAATCATGTGCGGGAGCAACTTTTCAAGGGCGTCATAGAAAACTGTGAAAACACGATGCAAAAAATATTCCAAAAGTCAACAGTACAGGAAACACATCACAAAGTACAGGGCCAGGACTTCGACTGCAGAAACGACACGGCAACCCGCGTGTCCTCAAGCGAGAGCGGCTGTCATAGTGCTGCCCTGAGAGTCAGTCGGTTGTAAAAAGTACACACGGTGAGGGTTACTGTAAATACTACATATACGTTACGAACCTCCAGGCAGTGAAAACAGGCCCCTTATCCGGGTCATAACTTTTTATTTTCCCTGAGCGTGGGTGGATACACGTCGGCCGTGTTAGTACTGCCTCACGCTTTGTTCCGTAGAAGGACAATAAAACCCCGTGTTCTGGGGAAGTCTTTTCAAAAGGGCGGTTTGTCATCCTCTGCTCGATAGAGAAGTCGGACCAAGACATCTATGGCTTGTGTCGGCGTTGGTAAAGAAGGCCAGAATCACCGCCGCCGTCTTCAGCAAACCTCTGATCCACGTCTTCATCGCGGGA
>PIJE02006144.1:0-16110 GCA_002895965.2 Coryphaenoides rupestris
CATGGCGAACCTGCAGCAGGAGTACCCCTTGGTGCTGCTGGGGATATTGGAAGAGCTGGCCAACATGCGCCACTGGCTGTCTTTCCAGGACCTCTGTCGCATGGTCAGCACCCGCTTTGACCTGGAGCACCTCGTGGAGCTCAGGAGCCTGTTGTTTGCGGCGGCCAGCCGAGACCCGTGTTTCCCCGCGACACTCTTCCGGGACCGCGTTTCCGTCCGAAATCTGGCGCTCTCCCCGATAGGAGTGGCGGCCGATATCGTTACAATCTTCAATCTCATTCAGATGACAAGTGGTGCTTACGATGGCAACCTATCGACGAGGAGCCAGGCGGCTTTCCCCATCGACCAATCTCTGGGACCCTCTGGGCTCGGAGTCGATCCGCTGAGCTTTACTGGAAGGGAAAGAGCACGTTCCCACTCTGACATTGGCAGCAAGCCCGTAGATCAGCACTTACTCTACCCCAAATCCAATTATTCAGCCCACAAGAGAGGAAGCCTCCCTCCAGATCCCATCTCGCTCGTGTCCTCCTCTCCTCCAGCCAGAGCAAGGGCTGTGTCTTTCAGCTGGCCACACAACACCCCTCTATTTGGGGGTGGTCACTTCGCAAGCCAGGACATGCAGAACATCTACCTGCCCCTGGAGACAGACAGTGAGTCTAGCGGAGAATCTGTCCCTCCAGAGGTGTTCGAAGATGAGACGGAATCCACTGTTGGCCAGAAGAGAAACATCTTCAAGAAGGATTTCCACAATCAGCCACCTCTAATACCCCAGGTGACTATTAACAGTGAGTCCCCTAGTCCTGGCGTAGTGCAGAAATCCTTTGAGAACCTTTGCGCCGAGACGCTGCACAACCCTTACCCATCACCCACAGCTAAGCATTTACCGGAGCCACAGGTCAAACACGAGAGCTTGGATGACCTGCAGGACTCCACCTACTTTGGGCCAAGGTCAAAGGCTGAGTGGTCTCCACGTCACCTCCAACCCCCCAGGAGTCAGAAGTCCACCTGGAGCAAGAAGAGCCATAGTTTGGAGGACCGTGTTGGCCTGGGCAGCATGGGGATGGGCTTGGAATCGTCAGGGGCCCAGTTACCGCGGCGATCTACCCCAGCCATCAGCAAACTCGGGGGGTCTTTGGGAGGGGAGTTCAGGCATAGCATCATTGCAGATATAGGCGATGTAGCCAAGGCTCAGGGGACCCAGACCGATCCTCCGGACCCCAGGAGACTCCGGAGCCTGGTCCACGCTGACCGCCTCTCCTTCATGGCCTCGCTGGATGACCCCGAATTCGGGGAGGACGACATTAGCGCCATCTTCCGTTTCCTCGACGACATGAGCATGTGCGGCTCGACGGGAGTCCTGCACCCCAGCGAAGGAGTGGGGGCCATGAACCAGGACACCCCAGAGGCCAGGAGGGGTCGCCTGGGTCAACTGCAGAGACTCTTTCACTCCTTGGAGAGCAGCGACGACGGCCTCAAGGCCAGCGTCTGCAAGCTGCTGCTGCGCATGAGCCAGATAGAGCGGCAGCTGGAGGGTCTGGCCGAGGTCAAATCCGAGATCTCCCAGGTGCTCTCTGCCCTGCAGCGGCTCGACGAGAAGATCCAGCAGCCCATCGCTGGGGGCGGACGTGGCACAGGGGGCCGATGGCTAGAGCCCCTCAGTGCCGGAGTGTCCTCGTTCAGTAGCCACCCGGTAACTCCGGGGTCCGAGTCCTCGGACCCCCAGCCTCTGTCTGTGTCCGGGCTTATGTACCCCGCGACCAGCAGCAGCAGCCTGGACTGGAGTCGCTGGAACCCCGGTGGGCCGACAGAGAGCGGCAAGCCTCAGGTTGAGGGCTCCAAGGAGGGGAAGAAGACTGAGGAGAAAAGAGTTTCGGATGCCAAGCGGCCCAGTGTGTCGCACTCTGCACGGGAATGGGCGGTTGCCTTCACGAAAGGCAAAGACAACAAGCCTTTGTATGAAAAAGGTGGACAGGTAAATACATTTATTACTTAAAAAAAAAAAAGGTCCCTCTTTTATCTCAAATTCCATTCTAATTGTGTGTTGTGTGTGTGTGTGTGTGTGTGTCTGTGTGTGTGTATGGTGCTACAGATATGAAAACAAACTGATTTTCTTTTTCCTGTGTCTGTATGTGTTCGGGGTCGGGGGATGTGTGTGTTTGTATTGATGCGAGGGTGTGTGTGTGTCTGTCTAATATGCATGTACTGATGTGCATAATATGCCTTAATATATGTTAATTCCTGAGTTATAATTAAATATGTAGATAAAATGTGTATTCCAGTACATGCGTCTTGATAGCGACAAAATGTGTTGTATGAACAGCAAGAAGGTATATATATTTTTTTTTACATAGTATCATAGTTTTATAACACCTGACATGTAGTTTATGATAGGCACAATGTCATCTGTGATATGAAGTAGTAATAGTAGCAGTAATTGATATCCCACCTTTCACTGGCTTCTTCAAGCTGTAATGTTGGTTCGTCACTATTTCTATCATTCAGGTGGATCAGTCCAACAGCACCACCAACCTGCTGGCCCAGAACCCCAAACCCTGGTGGAGCAGGTGTTTAACTCTGGCTTGTTCAAGCAGAAGACAGCAGCCTGATGGGTGGGATGACCTCTGGAAGGTCATGAGCCTCGGTTGTCTGAGGGAAGGGGACGGCCCATGTGGGCGCTCCATGACCGAGAGTCCCCCATCTCCCCGTTAAATATGCAGGTAGGGCAGGTTGAGCTATAAAAAGGCTGAAATACTTCTGTGGGCTTTGAGAAAAAGAACTATTTTGCATCAGTTTTGTTTTGTTCTGTTTTGTTCATACATCGCTCTGATGTTGAAACAGTGCCACTTTACAAAGCTGAAGACAGGCTTTTAGGGCTGTTTTTTTTTTACATAAAAGAATTTATCCAGAGCAACATCGATCAATAACGATAAAAGTAAATCTCAGAATGTCTAAAACATTTCTGTCTAGCCTTTGGTACAATTCATTAACTCGAGAGACCTTAACTATATTATACTAGAGGTCCGCTTGTGCACCTTGTTCATCAGTCTTCTCCACAGGGCCAGGAGTCTCTGAACCCTACCAACATGGACTTCTGGATGGAGGATACTTACACTCCAGGCTACGATGCTTTACTAGGCGTAAGGAGGCCCACCTCCGCCGGGCCAAGGCCTGTAAGCTGGGGGCTCTGATCGCTATCGCAGTCACCATCATTCTGGTTATTGTTATTCCTATTTGCACTGTGGGCGTAAAAAAGTCCTGAAATATGATAGACGTAAATATATACATATATATATATATGTTTACCATTTTTCTATGTTTGTTGAATAGTTTGCTTGCCTTACAATGTGCTCTCATGACCAGAAGAAAAAACGTGGCAATTTCAGGGGAAATAACGTTAAACTGTGATGCAAGATGCTAAAGGCTGAGTTGGTAGTCAATACTTATCTAACTCTGCTTGCATGCAATGCCATCAGGCATAACTTTGGAACAAGTAGCAGGAATTGAGTGCGGCATAGTTTCATTATCATGATCATTTATCTATCATTTTAAAATCATTACTCCCACAATTAAGAGTTTAATATTAAATGTTATTGAATTGTATTCATTTATTTACATTTTATTTAACTTAATTTCATTGTTTATTTAATTTAATTTAAATAAGCTACATATAAGAACAATGTATGTTACAAGGTGCTGGGGGTAAGAAGGTTTAATGTTATTGAGCAAATTATTAATAAGCTCCAAGTCTAGAATCAAACTAGATTTACTGAGCAAATGCAATTTTTTTTTTTTATTTAGCCTGCATCCTCTTAACATTACAAATGCATGTCTATCAGCACTGACTTTCAGCACTGCCTGACTCTTCGAAACACTTTTGTGTAAACTACAGGGCCTTTTCAATAACTGTTATAAGTTGTTTTCACCTAAGAATAATTTACAGCAACAATTTATAAACAGTACAGATTATGCCAAATAATATAAAATAGTTGAATGTTCATGTATCTCCATTAAGTATGATGTGATACACCATTAAAGCAAGCATAAACTAATAAATTATATTTATAGATGTGTCCTTGTCAAGTGTTAAGTTGTTGGATGTGTTCATCTTTTTCTGTCAAGCATTGTTAGTTTGAAACCGGGCCTCTTCCAGGAAGCACTCTTGGATGGCTTGTGTGTAATCGAATTAATTAGACGTTTAAGCACTCGGACACACTCATAAGCACACAAGCATACCTTTTATCTTCGCATTGGCTTAACCTATACTGCTCAGTCGAATTTATGGTTATGATGAGGTGAGTGCAGGTTTCCTCATTAGTGCATTGTCACGTTACATGAGGGAATCCTGCGAATGCATTGCAGCTGAATTGTTGTGTGAAGACTGAGCTCTTGTCCTGCTCAAATTTAAAATTAAAACTTTTGAAAGTATAATAAGCTAAACTAACCGGGTGAAGAAAACAAGAAACAAACGATAGTCAATACACATCTGTGAAAATATAGGGATGGTTCTCAATCACTATAGAGGAGACACTATTGAAAACACACTGCTGTTGTTTTTGTGTCAACTATAGCCTATGGATGCTGTACTTTCAAAGGAGCACACAGGATGTACAGGAGATGGGGATTTCACAATGCTAAGTAGCTATATGCTGTCTGCAAGCTAATCCTCATGAGACTCCTTATAGGTCCATTATGGCAGATGCAGCCTGAGGAAAGTCTTCACTCCGTGGTCAGCACAATTTCCAATGGGCATACTTCTAGAACCTCCATAAAAATGCATTGGGGCGTCCAAAGAACGTTGTCGCGTATTTTTCAATGTCCACCTTTTTGGATCATGTTTTTTGGGCTATGCTTGGGTGGCACAGCTATTTGTTGACCCATTAAGCCATTCCTTTGAAAAAATATGTTTTATATATTTTCTAACAATAATAATTGCAATTCATGGAATTTGTATCCACATAGCGCTTTTCAAGACACCCAATTCAAGCTGTTTACATGGTGAGTGTGTGTGTATGACCACCTCACCTGGGTGAGCAGGGTGCCTGGCTCAAGAGCTTGTGGACATTGGGGAAGCAAGCACTCAACCTACCCCCTGCCCCATAATGTACCTCACAACAAAACAAAGCTATCGAATGAAACCAATGAATGATTTAGATATAAAATAGACAAATTACCAGAATTAGGTGCTGTATTTATACAAATTAAAACTGGGTGTATAATATTGGCTCTGGCTTTTATTTTGGACAATGTTGCACTAAACATGCACTTACTACAAACTACAGTATACATGAGGCTAAAAGGCAATATTCTTTTGACTGGAATTGCTTTGCTTTGCAAAATTAATGACATCCTTTCTCATTTTGTTCATGTCAAACAATGCTTCCTGATGGCCTTCGCTGTCTGGTTCGACCAAAAGATGGCAACCAACAATCTTCTATAATGAAGCAATTTGAGCAGTTAAATTATTTCTGACAGGGGATGAATAATTGATGGAGACAGAGAGCTCACATCCACAGACAAGCAACTCTTAATGGATCCTGCGACACGGCGAATAATGAACACATTCATGCACACACACACACACCTTCACACCCAATACATACTGTACATTCCCTACATTCTAATGCTCAGACTGCTGATTAAATCTCTGTGTGTGTGTGTGTGTGTGTGTGTGTGTGCCTGTGTGTGTGTGTGTGCCTGTGTGTGTGTGTGTGTGTGTGTGTGTGTGTGTCCTCATGCACATGTCTCTGTGGTGGTTTCTGTGTTATCTTCATTATATCCTGCACATCTTAGTTACTGTGAACCTAGATATGCCACATCATGCACCACGTTGTCTAAAAGAGGACACCACTGTCTCCCAGGGATATGTCTAACCATATCTGTCTCACATGAGGTGACACGATGAGCGAAATAGAAATCACATTTTATTGTTTCACATTCTGTGACTGTGTGATTTGTTTTGGGTTTTTCTGACTTACAATGAATCATGCACATCTAATATCAAACAAATAATCGAATTGAAACCACTGCTTTTAATAGTAGACACCACCATGTACTGCATTACAAAATGTTGACATGAAATTCAAGAGCATTGGTGGTGCAGTTCCAACTCCCGCCTGGCGGTGGCGAGAGAGAACACCCCGGAGCACCCGGAGGTCGAGGAAGAAAACGGGCGCCGCTTTTAAACTTTGAGGCAGAAGTTGGGAGACTTTTTGACGGGGAGGTGTGGCCGGTCGGTTAGCGTCCTGCTGCTGCTCTCTCATGTCTCATCTTTTAACCCATTTTAACTTATTTTACGTCGGTACAGTTACGTGCGGCACCATCTGAAGATATCTCACAGGTAACACATCTATATATATTTCTATAGATATATATATATCGATAGTATATTTTGTAATGTACAGTCGATGGGATGGTATGGTATGGTATGGTGTGGTGTGGTGAAAGTGGCTAGCATTTGGAGTGTTAACGAAGGGCTGTTCTGACTGATCTACTGGTTTGGTTTGGTTTGGTTTGGTTTGAACCTCAGCCCCGGTACGAGCAGAGAGAGCCAGACACCATGGAGGTCTCGGTGGTTAGCCTGTACGACAAGTTCCTGGGTCGGGTGGACAGTCTGAGTGAAGGCCTGGAACCACGTGAGTTTACACAACCTTTACTTTGCAAAGCACCGCATCATCTCAACCCTCTGATTGCTCTGAAACGATGGCCACAGTGCCTCATCACAATCATCATCATCATCATCATCATCATAACAACATTGGGTCCCATAGCTACCCAGGAGAAACGTATATGTGAGAGGAATGTGTGTGAATGTGTCATGTAAGCAAAGCTGAAGAATGAGTCGTCCATGGGGTGGGGGCCACAGTTTCCATCTGCAACTAGTGGTGGATAATGGGGAGCATTTCCATTAGAATTAGTCTTTTGTGTCTCTTCTCTCCTCTCCCCTGCTCACAATAGTCTTTATGTAGGGATAGGTCTGTGTTATTGCTATGCTGATGAACACTTGTCATGTGTTTCTAAGGGCTAATAAACCAATTTCAATGTATAAGGGTGTCATACAGACAAGGAAACTAGGAACCTGTTTACTACTTCTTTCTTTCTTTTTAGAGTTCATCCAGATGGTACGGAACTTTGAGGAGTGCCGTAAGAAGTGGCTGCACACGGACGAGGCGCTGGGCTCCTGCAAGGAGGTGCTGGCCAAGGCCGAGACGGAGAGGGGGTCGCTGGAGGTCAAGCTGAAGCACGCTCGCAACCAGGTGGACGTGGAGATCCGGCGACGGCAGAAGGCCGAGGCCGAGTACGAGAAGCTGGTGCGTCTTCTGCAGTGCTCCATGCGTTGTGGTGTTAAATAGCACTAACTTGCATGTTTGTATGTCTTGGCATTACTAATAGGACTTCAATTAAACTTCAGGCATAAAGAAGTTTAGATGCACACAGGACCAGTTAAAGGCTTAGGGAATCTTGCCTACAGGTGGACTGTGACAATTGGGTATTTTGTCTTTTTTTTTTTTTCTTGCTGTAGTTTTTTTCCTTTTTTTTTTTTTTTTTTTTTTTTTTTTGCTTTGCTTTGCACGTCTGGTTGGTTTACATTGAAGTTCGCTACAAATCGTCTTAACTAATTAATCCATCCATCCATCCATTTGCGTCCGCTTATCCGGGGCCGGGTCGCGGTGGCAGTCGGCTAAGCAGGTCCCCCCAGGCTTCCTTCTCCCCAGCCACGCTCTCTAGTTCCTCCTGGGGGATCCCGAGGCTTTCCCAGGCCAGATGAGATATATAATCTCTCCAGCGGGTTCTGGGTCTGCCCCGGGGTCTCCTCCCGGTTGGACGTGCCCGGAAAACCTCCAAAGGGAGGCGCCCGGTGGGCATCCTAATCAGATCCCTCATTTAAATCAGTTATATTATTATTATTATTATAATTATATTAAGTTGAACCTCCCCCCCTGCCTCCAGGAGCGGCAGCTGCAGCTGATCCGGGACCTGCTGATCTCTGAGACCAACAGCAGCAGTGTCCACCTGAGCGAGGAGCAGCGGAACGCACTGGCCTTCCTCAGCGCCCACTCCCAGGCCGCCCAGACTGCCAAGGCCAACGCCAACGTCAGTCACAGGTCAGAGCCCTAGACCCTCCTGCCCTGGACCTTCGTCCTCTGCGACCTGCTGACCGGCCTGCTCATCCACCGCCTCCTCTGCCTGCGGGGGGGTCAGGACAGAGGAGTGTTGTTGTCGGTTACAGTGGTGGTCCAGCATGGTGGTGGTGGTGGTGAGCTGGTGAATTGTGACTACTGTCTAGTGGCATCACAAGTAGGAATGTCACCGCATACGTCTCAGGTGTGATGTCACTAGACGGTAGTCACATGGCAATTGCGAAACGGCTTGCGATGGCTAATCACGCTCACACCCGGTGGCATAAGATGTCCCCTTTAAGGTTTCTGAACAACGAAAGGGACAGTGAGTAGCATCTCTTTGTCACCGTACTTTATTGTGGTTTTGCTTGTGATCTGTGGTCCAGGTAGCGTGTCGGGTCTGCTCTCTGTGGCTCCTCAACCCGTTGCCCATGGGAGTCTCCACCCGGGGCAACGCAGAGTCCATCCTAGCTGCCCTGGTGCTGGGCACACTGCTCTGTTTGGAAGGTGGGTTTCACCCAAAGACCACCAGCTGTTTTTATACATATTGTATATGGAAGGAAGGCATTAAAGGGGACATATTATGCCACCAGGTGTGAGTGTGATGAGCCATTGCAAGCCGTTTCACAATTGCCATGTGACTACCGTCTAGTGACATCACAAGTGGGAATGTCCACCTATATGTATAATCGGTAGATCAGTCTACCAGCCTACCCAGTGGACTGTACAGACAGGTAAACTGATCTAGTCAGCATCGAGTCAGGATCGAACCTTTGCAACCTAGCCTGTCCTTTCCCTCTTCCCTGCGTGTTCAGGTACGGCCGGGACTTCCTCCACGAGACTTACCTCTATCACCTGACCAGAAGGGACACCCGCCATAACTTCTCACCATACTTCTACATGCTCTATCTCACTGCTGGTTTGTATTCTCCCTCCCTTCCATCTATCCCTCCCTCCATCCATCTATCATCCATCCACTCATCTCCAATCAAGGTCTAATCCTCATCCAGCTAGACTGAAAAGTATGGACAATCTGATTTTAATACGCCACTAATCTTTGCCCAACTTTTAAATATTTTAATAATATGGTGGAATGATTATTGAGCCAGGCTGAAGAGGCTCTGGGGGCTGCTCAGGCATACCTGTTGTCCCACACTCCTGTTACCAATGACTTGGTAAGGCATCGCTTAGCTTAGAACTTTTCCCTTCCTGCCTGAGCAACCATGCTAGGTGTGTGTGTGTGTGTGTGTGTGTGTGTGTGTGTGTGTGTGTGTGTGTGTGTGTGTGTGTGTGTGTGTGTGTGCAGACAGCGGGTGGAGCCAGTGGCTGAGCCAGTGGCTGGGCCTGGCTGCCTTCGCGCCTTCCTGCACACGGCCATCTTTGTGTCCTTCAACAAAGTGTGCACCTCACAGGTATGGTGGGGGGCGTGGTTTTGTCTGGTTGTGTTCCTCCTGTACTTCCTGTGGTACCTGTGTGTGATTGGCTGTCTGTCTGGTTGTGATCCTGCAGTACTTCCTGTGGTACCCGTGTTTGCTGCCCCTCGTCATCCCTCACCTGAGTCTCTCAGCGTGTGTGTGGAGGGGCAGGACGTTTCCCATTCCCACAGTGAGGATGTGTTTGAACAATATATCCTAAAGGGGAGGTTTTGGGAGTTTTATGGAAGTTTTATGGAAATTCAATAAAGGCTTTGTGTCCCATTGTCAACTTGCTGGTTGAGTTGGGTTTTGGGGATAGGGTTACATATGAAGGTTTGGGGTTAGAGTTTCATAATGGGGGTCTCAGGGTTTGGGTTTCATGTTTGGTTTTCATATTATGTCTCTATTTGTCTCCTTGCTGTGACAAACAGCTAAATAGTGGCGTCACTGTGACGTCCTGGAGGTGGTACTATAGGGCTACTAGATCTGTAGTGGTAGAGTTAGGGTTAGGCTAGGGTTAGAGTTAGAGTTAGAGTTAGGGCTAGGGCTAGGGTAGGGGTTAGCGTTAGGTTTAGGGCTAGGGTTAGTAAGCAACATAGTCGAATGTAACGTTAATGCCAATAATGTTGGCCTGGCTACAAAAGGGCACAAAGAGCACGCGTGACACCACACAAGAAAATCCTGTAAATAGAGAATAAATACATTTGTTGTGAACATCACAACAAATGTCTGTTATTCACTGTAGACGTATAGAATTTAGTAATACGTATTATAATTATTTGCTGATACCGACTGATACACACACCAACATGAGTACTGGCACTTTTCCCCCCACTTCAAGCACTGATTGTACCCAACAAAGGCAAAATAAAGTAATTGTATATTTTTATTGTCAGGGTGTTTTGGTTGTGTTTGGTCAGATGTCGTGCACATAAATGACCAGTAGGTGGAGACATTGGCCGCCTGTCTGCTAGTCCATTTGATTGCATGTTACGGCCCAGTTGGATATGTTGCTGATGACTGCATATTGTTCTTATATATGATCCATGCTGGCTATCTGGTGTCTACTTTGGAACAAAGACAAATAAAAATAAAACTATAATAAAACTAAAGTAGTCCAGTTATTCAACTACAATTGATTAATCTGATTATATGACTATCTACAGTCTACTTTGTCTACAAAATGTGCCAGGCACAGGTTTTATTATTTTAAATACATGTCTGCCTTTGTTTTTCGTGGGAACATAATGCATTTTATGTGTTTTGTTATTCGACAACCATCATATTCAGTCGTCCACCGCCACCCAGAGGACATCACAAGGTATCACCGTCCGGCTGTGTCTCTCTGTGCTTGAGACTGTTAACCTTTAGCTCAGGAGGTATAAGAGCAGTTGTCTGGCAACAGGAAGGTTGCTGGTTCGATCCCCGGGCCTAGCTCAGTGTGGAGGTGTCCCTGAGCAAGACACCACCTAACCCTACCTGCTGCTGATGTGTTGGTTGGCACCGCCGTCGGTGAATGTGAGGCAATACTGTAAAGTGCTGTATAACTGCAATCCATTTTCCGTCCGCCACGCGGACAGAACAAAGACTCTCTCTGGTAAAGATCGTGAGGGGGGGGGGGGCTGTCTCATGATAAACAGATCTTGGTATGTCTCATGATAAACACATCTTGGGGGTATGTCTCATGATAAACACATCTTGGTGGTATGTCTCATGATAAACACATCTTGGTATGTCTCATGATAAACACATCTTGGGGGTATGTCTCATGATAAACAGGTCTTGGTATGTCTCATGATAAACACATCTTGGGGGTATGTCTCATGATAAACACATCTTGGGGGTATGTCTCATGATAAACAGGTCTTGGTATGTCTCATGATAAACAGGTCTTGGTATGTCTCATGATAAACAGGTCTTGGTATGTCTCATGATAAACAGGTCTTGGTATGTCTCATGATAAACAGGTCTTGGTATGTCTCATGATAAACAGGTCTTGGTATGTCTCATGATTATGGAAGGCCAACTAGGCAAAAACCCACACGGAATTAACGTGTTGACACGTTACTTTTTGGACGCGTTGCACGTATTTCCTGGTTTTGACCAATGAGGGAATTGAATCAAGGAGTTCCTGCATATTCATGAAGCGTGACGCTCCATATGAGGCGCGCGACTCTCCGAGTCAGCGTCTCTGGGGGGGGGGGTTCGTTAATTTCGCGGTTCTGATGGGGGGGGGGGGGGGTTCGTTAATTCGGAGCACCCCCCGAATTAACTAGATAAGACTAAGAAATATTTGTGGTGTGTGTGAGAGGAAGAGATGGGGAGATGTTCATGTGTGTGTGATGTGGCTCTTTGCAGTAACACAGTAAAAAAATGTGCTCTTCGTCTCTGACTGGTTGGCCACCCCTGTCCTAGTAGAAGTATACAAATATAGGTGAAGCATAAAAATATAGGCAAGATAAGATATTAAGTCCAAAAAAACAATTTGGCCATAATTGAAGTGTAATATAAGGGTAATAATAATAATGGTAAGAGGAAGTATTGCACATGATATAAAGAATATTAAGAATATTGCACATAATGATGAAAGGTGATGTAGCATGGTAATATTGCAAGGATAATATTGAGAAGAAGTATTGCACATGACATTAGGAATATTGCAAACATTTCCTCTCATGATGATGAGAGGAAATATTGCAAGGTAGTATTTAGAGGTAACATGATATTAATATTAATAATAATATTTGATGCTGTAATCGCGAACTCTATGTTGTAGCCATCTAATGGCCAGCTATGTGGTCAAGCTATTTAACGTTTGTTAAAACCACCGTCTTTTTAATCATCGTAGGTCATTAGGATATGATAAAGTGGCTGATCTGAATCACGTTAGCCTGTTTTGCTTGCTGTGTTTGTTTATAATACCTAGCTGACCACTTGTTGGGTCTCATCAATGGATTTGTCCAGGAGATTGGGGAACACCAACAACGGAGAACCACCAGAGCACCACCAAAGAACCGCCAGAGAACCAGTGTCCCAAGCCTACAAAAACCACAGCACTGTCACACAATACTGTTAATAAACAATACATACAGGCCTACATTCCATTTCATCCCATCATATAGCCTATATTTATTGAAAATGAAATGAGCTCAGCTCAATAAATGAACCTATTAATGACTATGGTCCTTAATGTGTACTTCCAAGTTGGACTCATGCTGTTACAAAGAGGTTCTTCATGATATAGAACCAACAATGACAAAGCACACAGACATTCGCCGTCGGAATATCTTATATTGCCCACATATGTGTATATTTAACTGTACATTTGCATATCCGTTAGTTTATTTTTATCATTCTGTTGCTTTCCTTGTTTTATTGTACTGTATCACTATGCAACCTGGCACAAGAATTTCCTTCGGGATTAATAAAGTTCTATTTTATTCTATTCATTGGTATTATCACATACTCTGGTATTATCACAATTGGTATTATCACATACACATACTATTTATTGTTGATTTCATACATACAGTCATACAACTGGACATGAAAAACCATTTCAACCCAAATGAACTGAAGACTCCAGAAGCTTTTTCAATATGATACATATTTTTACAATATGTCCACAAACTAAGACCCTAAAAGGTTAGGTCAGAGTTAACTACTAGCACTTAAGGTGAGCCATAGCTTAGCCTAATATTTTGGTTTCTGTGCTCTAAAAACTATTTGCTTGGGAACAGCAACAGCCCAAAAGCTATTCTACCAGTTCTAAACTGAATAACAGAAGTCAAACCAATCAGTACATTAAAGTACATTAAACATAATGAATAAGCATGCTACGTGTAGATGTGAAGATTGCAGACTACAGGAATGTGTATTTCTATACTGTCCTACATATCAACAAGAGAGACAGACTTGATATTACACTCCAAAGGAATCACATGACATGATGAGGTATTAGAGAAATGTTTCAGATGAGTTCAGGTGATGTAGGTACAGGGCTATTATATCACTACCTTCAAGCACCGCAACGCTCTCCCAGACCGTTAGGTGTACTGGCATTCATGGTGTTCACAGTTACAGTAACAATGCATTTGTTTGATAAAGATGGGTGTAAATTAAAAATCCCAAATACAATGATCAATTAAGCTATAGGGTCCCAGTATATGGTTATACGCTGTTACGACAGCCCCTAATGCCAATGCAAGTGTGGAAATCAATAAACAAGAAATAGTAATGCAGGCTTCTGAAGTATTTAGGTGTTGACATATGAAACAAAGGAAACAACATTATGCAAAGTCAGCTAAAGTGTATAGAGTACAACTTGAAGCAGACTGGATCTCAGGACTTTGCTCTATGCACACCGTACAGGCTGCTGGACGGTGCGCAGGGCAGGCCTTTCAGGGACAAAGCTCAACACTTTATTGACAATGCTACAATAGAATATTTATAATACAATAATAACCATTTAGACTACACAGAGTACAATATAAGTAGGCTAGTTGTAATATTCATAATTAATTAATTATTATTATATTATTATTATGACCAATATAATGAACATATAATCACTGCATAATTTGGCATATTTTCGGGGAATGAAATAGAGGAAAACATTGGGCTGTTTTGAATTTAATTTACGCACTGCAGGGCAAAGCGCGTCGCCCTTGCGGTGCGTCTCCCACAAACAGGTCGCTTCCATCCTTGACATGCGACCAGGGTCTTGTTCTGTTTGCAGTGGCTATTATTATTATTACTGCTCTCCCACTATTGACGTTTAGAACATTGTTATTCCTTATTGATTGTACAACTTTGTTGCTGCGCGTTCATGAGAGGCGCGATCCAACTGAGGGCGTATTAATTCAATCTACCAGGCCCAAAATAATATAGAATTACATGAAGAAACAATAATAAGTCATTCCTCCAATGCCGTGGATATGACAATAGATGCTACAGCTGCTAGAAGTGATGACAAACCTTCCTCCTGCTCCAGTCCACATCATTCAAACTGGAGACTTCTCCACCATCACATTCCCCTTCACCAGTTCATCAAACAATGGCAAAGCCTCTTCTACATGTATTATTATTATTATTATTATTATTATTATAATTATTAGTTTGGTCTCTTCATCTTCTCTCTGTTCGCCCTCTTGATCCTCAAACAGCAGCCATATAGCACACAATGTGGCGCAAATCTAATAGACTAATAGGCTCTGTGTTTCAGACTGAGATTTTACACGATGAACAAATGGAATTATTGAAGAAAACAAATAACAAATATAGCAAAGTCACCTAAGATGTGTGAAAACCGCCCCCAAAATGGAAAAACGTGGTAATATATGGTATATATGGTAATAATGTGGTATACAGACATAATGCAGTCAATCTGACCGCTATGGCACTTGAAGGTATAACTGTTCAGAAATATTTTGTCTTTTGATTTAGAACCTCCAAACCTTGTGAAAATAAAATTAACACATATCTAGGAAAAGTCATGGAGTGGAGGCCTCATACTCTTTATTTGAACAGAATATAATTTTATGTCATAGTATAGTAACCGTTGTGATCCACACTCCAATCCAGAACAATCCAACCGCCGTAACAACAAACAACAAAAACAACAACAGAAGAAGAAGCAAAGCGAATCTAACACCCCTATTAGACACTAGAATGGAACAGTCGCGTTGGGCTGTGACCGTGGAACACGACAAAATTTGACATCTTACGTGTCAACCGACCGTCAAAAAACCGACGTTTGAACACGTCCGTTTTTGGAGCGTGTTAACGCGTTAATTTCGTGTGGGTTTTTTTGCCCTAGATGGCCTTTCCATACATGATAAACAGGTCTTGGTATGTCTCATGATACACATCTTGGTATGTCAACATCCGTGTGTGTCTGATATAAAACCTGTGACCACACGGTGATCGTACTCACTCTGCAGCACAGCTCCGGTGTCCAGGTCGGCAGCGCTGGGAAGGTTGAGACGGAGAGACGGACGCACCGCCCCACACTTTGCGTGAGTAATACGCACACGTATTCATTTATTTTCTAGGATGAATGTGATTATTTTTTGTCATGCATTACACTGTCTTATGATGTACTCATGCCCCACAACACAGGCGTTGGGTAAGGGCTCGGATAAACGTTTCCCATGATAGTTTGTGAAGACCCATAGCATCCCTTTTACTGGTTTAACCGCTTAGAAACACACAAGCGCCTATTGTGAAAATGAATTGTGAACTACTCTCGAATGCAATAACCCCCCAACTCCAAAACGGTAGGGAAGCAAGTAGAGGTGCACCAGCACCAAGATACATACAGAGGGATCATTGGGGCAATAGCGTCTTATGAGGTTATTGTGTGCGTGGCTGCAAAATGCGTTTGAGCGCGAGATAAGTGCAGTTTGGACATCCATGCCTCTCCGCGACTAAACGGCTTGGTGTTTGATGCCTAAACCGATGTTGCCCCACTGTCTTATGAGGTACTCATGCCCACACAAGCAATTGGTAAGGTCGGATAAACGTTTCCATGAAAGTTGTGAAGACCCAATCACCTTTTACTGTTTAACCGCTTAAAA
>PIJE02006146.1:7059-16103 GCA_002895965.2 Coryphaenoides rupestris
GGGAGAGCCGGCGTTGTGCCCAAAAGTGACTCCTGTCCGCAGGCTTGTGTTATATCCGTATCTACAGGTGCTTGTATTTGGATCAAACAGTCGGAACGTGCAGATTCTCATAACTTTATGTCCGTGTTAATAGCAAAGGTATGTCTTCGTGGAAGTTTTACGTTTCTGGTAATCAAATGATATATATATATATGTACAGTATATACACACACGCAGGAAAATATACATATGTGTACGCACACACACACACATAGCATCGGGAATATGTCATATACTGTATATCCAGAAGACAGTCGAGTCATAAGGGTGGTTGCAAGAGATCAATTCTTTAATATATATATATATAACATAATTACATTCTAGTTTACAAATATAAAGGATATTAGACATATTAAGACATACCACACATCGACATCTGCAACAGTGCTGTAGTATTGTCTATAATCATGTAAATGTCTGATGATGCTATAAAGTGCAAATACTTAATGAATGTAAGCAAGTCATAAATAACCTTTAAGTTCGGAGTGAAAGTCTCGATATCTGTGTCTCCTCGGGGCCCTCTGCTCGGCTATGACAACTCAAACCAATCCCACATGTGTGTGTGTGTGTGTGCACGTTGATGGAGGCAGTGTGTGTGTGTGTGTGTGTGTGTGTGTGTGTGTGTGTGTGTGTGTGTGTGTGTGTGTGTGTGCACGTTGATGGAGGCAAAGTTGTGTGTGTGGTGTGTGTGTGTGTGTGTGTGTGGTGTGTGTGTGTGTCTGTTGTGTGTGGTGTGTGTGTGTCTGTGTGTGTTCTGTGTGTGTGTGTGTCTGTGTGTGTGCCACATTGATGGGAAGGCAGTGTGTGTGTGTGTTTGTGTTGTGGTGTGTGTGTTGTGTGTGTGTCTGTGTGTGTGTTGTGTCTGTGTGTGTGCACCGTTGAATGAGCAAGTTGGTGTGTGTGTGTGTGCTGTGTTGTGTGTCGTGTGTCCTGTGTGCTTGTGTGTGTGGTGTGTGTCTGTGTGTTGTGTGTGTGCGTGTGTGGTGTGTGTGTGGTTTAGTGAGTGATACGCTGGTATCCTTATTGGTGGTTAAACGGGGTACGGGCTGCCTTTTCACACTCAGTGTCTGAGAGGATATGATGTGTCTTGAAATATAATAAAATAATGTGGCGTTACTTCTCTCTGGCAGAACGCTATTGTGTCGACGCTGCTGTTGAAGATCGGCGACGCTGTTCCGTCGAACGTCTTCTCGGGAATATTCTTTCAGAAAAAAGTTTCGCGTTCGAAGAGAGCTTTAATGCAGATGTGGAATTCATTGTGTAAAGCAACTTATTGAATGTGTCCCCGTGAATATCTAAATGTTATGAATACAAAATATGAATGAAAAAAGTTGGGTTTCTGAAACTCAATGCCAGACGCAAATTGAATGTGTTGAATGCTGTGGTTAAATTCAACGTCCTTCCTTCTTGAAATCCAGATTTCCAAAAGATTTAGCCCTTGACCTGCCTATCATAACAACACATCGTGCCGTTTGCTTGTTTGTTTGCTCAGCAAGCAACAACATCTGCATGAAGCATGTAGCAAGTAGCAATGGTACATGGCACCTGGAGGTTCCACAACATCCCATTCTTCACAAATATTGAGGATAGCGTTTAGAAATCATATTTGTCAACCGTATCAAAGTTCTTCTGAAGAGTGCAACAGGTAAAAACACAAAAACATTTTTATTTTAATTACACGTTCAAATTGCGCACATATTTTTTTTTTAATGAAACGCGAGGACAAACCGGGGCTTCGCTCCTTTTGTTCCTCAAAACCTTTTTATTTCTCTTCAGGTTTTAGTGCTTTGTCCTTCACTGTCTTGAGTGTCTGAGGTTAGAGCCGATACCATCCAAGCCTTCAACGTCGGCCCTAAAGTGCTTGAAAATATATTTTTACTGTAACGGAGGAGACAGGCCTATAAATAAGCTGGACTTGACTTGGCGTGAACTGGGAGCGTTTAGAACAGAGCTCGCGGATCGACGCTCAAACACTCGGAGGAACAAAGACTAACGTTAAAGTGCAGCAGGTTGTGAACTTCTGTACAGTTCAGTGGCGGAAAGTTCAACAGATTTGAATTTAAAGGGACATAATGCATGCCACCCGGGTGTGAGTGTGATGAGCATTGCAAGAAACGTTGACAAGTGACTACGCGTCTAGTGAACATCACAAGTGGGAACGTCCACTAGAATTCACAGGGCATTGTGAAACGGCTTGGATCGGCTTTAATCAACTGCTCACACTGGTGGCATCATATGTCCCCTTTAAATGGAAAGGCATTGAAAGTTGAAATATTTTGGTAATAAACTTAAAAATGATATGCAGGAAATACGCTATAAAAAACAACATTATATTTTTACTTACGGCGTAACGAAACACTGAGGACTTAAATATCGTGTCCCACATGGACATTATTGCGAAGGAGCCAATAACCAAGGCGTCGGAATAATCGTAACTGGGCTTCGTCAAAGCAAATTGCCTATTCCGCTGCTAAATCCCCAAACTCCTGCTAATGTGTCCGATCGTGAAAATCCACTGTGGGTTTTCAGACACAACGATATGCCGTAGCCTGGGCCCTAGATTGGATTAAAGCCAATATGCTCACTGTATGTTTAGTTAACTTGTCTTTTACTGTCCATTTAAGCGACTTGTGAATTCATGAAGGGGGAGTACGTAGACATATACCCAGTATAAAAATAGAACAAAATGAATCGCAACGTGCCCAATTGAAGTGTGTATTTTGTGTCTTTTGTTGCTTGTCTCGTACCGTCATATTTGTCTTTTCCTTCCCCGTCGAGAGCGTTGTTTAGTGAAAATGAAGACGAACGGAACAGCAGCCTAGTCGGCGGCTCGCCGATATAAAACGCGGTTTTTTTAACGAGCGCGCCGCGGATTAGCATCTGGTAGGCGGTGTGTTAAGCCAATGTCGTGTTTGACTGCGGCTACAGCACAGGCGAGACTAACAGGTGCTAGCAGCTAGCGATAGCAAAGCAATGGCCATAAAAGCCCTAGCGAGCAGACAGTACGCTACTCAGCGGGTGGGTGTGTGCGGTGCTGTGTGTGTGTGTGGTGGTGGTGTGTGTGTGTCTGTGTGTGTGTGTGTCCTGTGTGTGTGTGTGGTTTGTGACAGAGACAAGCTAAACACGCAACTGCCACGCTCTCACAAACATATGGACGTCTAGCATATGCAACAATAGCATTCCCACATTAATACCACTTTACTGGGATCGGGAGGAATCACTACCATCTCTGATTGGTGTAGAAACAGTAATGATTCTTACATTATCTACATTGTGGTGTGGAAATTATAGCTCTGCCGGAACGCAACTGTAATCAGGAATATGGACAGAGAAATGCTAATAGCTGATGGTTTCAGGGTCGCATAAAAAATAAGGCGTGAATTGATGTCGAGTAAGAAAGGTCGAACAGATAAGCCGCTGCGCTAAACGCGGTTAACTGCAATTTACAAAATAGGGCCGAACACGGCAAGTTGGATAAGGCGACACTGTCCGAATAGTGGAAGGATTACATTTACAGATCGTCCTCGCCGCTATCTGATCAGACAAATGTGATTGTGCTGAGCCGGACGAGTAAATACACATTCCCCCCGGCGCGCCGCCTTTCCGAGCCAAGTCGCAGTCGCTCAGAGTTTTCACCGAGATGTACTTAACCTTCCTCAAGTTCCCCTCCGCTATGCTCGCCATCGTTTATGCAGTGCTCTAACTTCCTAACTGTTACCACTGGGAGTTTTTCCTTGCATACCTAGACTAGTACGGAGTCTCTGGTCTAACATAATGCTAGACTAGTACCTGATAACCTGTTCTGGTCTACATAATGCTAGACTAGTACCTTTAACTGAGTCTCTGGTCTACATAATCGCTAGACTTAAGTACTGAGGTCTCTGGTATACATAATGCCTAGACTAGTACTGGAGACTCTGGGTCTAACATAATGCTAGACTAGTAGTAACTGAGTTCTCTGGTATACATAATGCTAGACAGTACTGAGACTACTGGTCTACATAATGCTAGACCTAGTAGTGAGTCTCTGGTCTACATAATGCTAGACTAAGTACGGAGTCTCTGGTCACATAATACTAGACTAGTACGGAGTCCTCTTGTTCTACATTAATGCTAGAACTAGTACTAGTAGTAATCTCACTGAGGTACTAAATAATGCATAGAACACTAAAGTATGAGTTCTGGTCTATCTATGATGGTAAGAACTAAGTATAACATAATAGAGAGAAGAGAGAATCTACTGGAATCTACATAAATGCATAAGACTAAGTAGATGAAGATACTCTTGGTGTACATAATGCTAGACTAGTAGTTGAGTCTCTGTCTACATAATGTTATGACTAGTAAGTTGAGGTCTCTGGTCTCTATCATAATGCTAGACTAGTACTGATCTCTGGGTCTACATAATGCTAGACCTAGTAGTGAGTCTCTGGTCTTACAATAATGCAAAGAATGAATATATTACTTTGAAGTGACGGACACTCTGGATTCCACCTATCTTAGGTCACTGAAATGCCAAATAGATACCAATCTACAGAGTCATCACTCGCGTTGAATCACTATGTAATAACGGCGGTCAGCACCAATAACCATCCAAACAATTTGACAAGACATATACACAAGTTATATATTAAATGTGAAATAAAATAAAAGAAGAAGGTACTCCTGGTGAAAGTCCACCCAATAGAAATGTAGTTTAAGAACAGCTAACATGTAGTCAAATTTAATAGTCCGCCTCTGGTCCTACATAATGCTAGCAGCTTTATTATATGTTCGAGCATCATACCGTGCTGTCACAGTAGGTCTCTATAATGCTAGCTAGTAACTGAAGTCCTCTCGACAGTCTACACCCATCACATATGCTTCACGATATCATCTACGTAAGTTGAAAGATCCCTCTGGTCCTAGCACATACAGCTGGCGTTACGACTAGGTATGAGTCTCTGATCACACACTCATAATGCTGCCACAAGCGTATACGTAATCACCACTGACGTTCAGGACACCTGATTAATTGCTGAGGACTTAGTAAGGGTGGCGTCTTGCTCAGGGACACCGTTCCTAGCACTGTGAGTCATCAATGAGGATAGCTGGAGAGCTCCAGCGGGGTAATCGAACCACAAGATCCCTCCCCTGGTGTATTATACATGTTAGACTAGTAGTGAAAGTCTCTGGTCTTAATTCATAAATGCCTAGACTAGTACTCGGTTTTCAGACAACCTGCTCTTTACCCTCCTGAGCGCCTGCCGAGCTGCTGAGCTACACGTGTTTCCGCTGCGTCTAAAACATAACATCACTCCACAGATCCTCAAATACACAGTCTCGCAGCATGGAGAGTAGCTATCTGCGTAACCCATTTGAGGAGGCGAGCTTGAGTACGCGAGTGACACGGGTTTGCCAACATACTCATAAGACACTGAGTAAGGGACAGCGAACATAGAATCGTTGAGTGAGTATAGAGATCAATAACTGCAGACAACGAGATGAATACTGAAGTCATGCATCAGATGAGTAGGCCAATGAATACGAGCAGATATGAAGACGAGACAGAGAGACTAAACTGAGTCCTCTGTCACTATAGAATGATGAAGAGTGGAGGCTCAACAAGAGCTAGATGAACGGAGGGAGAGAGGTACCATCATGGACAACAACAAATATAAGTCGAACATTATTAAGAATCAATCCTTCACTTGAATTACACGTAATCTAGTCACTGAGGTTCTATAATCTACTCTAATGGCAATACACACACATTATAGATTATCTTCTAGAGCTGTGGTGAGCTCTCACTGCATTGTGCGGAGCTATAATGCTAGACCCTAGTACATGACTATCTTATGATTGGGCAGAAGTCTTGGTCCCACATAAATGCTAAGCTAGTTACAAGTCCTTTGGTGTACCATAATAGCTACGCAGTAAGTGAGTCTTCTGTCTACATAATGCTAGACTAGTACTGAGTCTCTGGTCTTACATAATGCTAGAGTCTATACGTCACAAGTAGGTCTACAGAACGATACGCTATGACTAAGTACTGAGTCCCTCTGGTTGTACATAATGCTCAGATACTATACTGGGAGTCTCTGGTCTACATAATGCTAGACTGAGTACGAGTTCTCTGGTCTACATAATGCTAAAGACTTAGTACTGAGTCTCTTGGTCTACATAATGCAGACTAGTAGTGAGTCTCTGGTCTACTATGCTAGACTAAGGTTACGAGTCTCTGGTCACATAATGCGTAGCTAGTAAGTCTCTGGTGTACATAATGCTAGTTATATATCTCCTTCTATACATATGCTAGACTGGTTACTGGGAAGAGTCTCGTGGTCTACATGATGCTAGACTAGTACTGAGTCTCTGGTGTACATAACGCTAGAACTATAATTGAAGTCTCGTCTACATAACGCTAGACTATATGAAGTCTCCTGGTCTACATAGCTAGACTGGTACTTGAGTCTCTGGTCTACATGATGCAAGACGTACTGAGTCTCTGGTCTGCATAAACGCTAGACTATGATGAGTCTCTCTGGTCTACCATAACGCTAAAGACAGTAACTGAGTCTTGCGTCTACATAATGCTAGACTAGTACTGAGTCTCCGGTCCTACATAATGCTAGACTAGTACTGATCTCCGGTCTAAACATAATGCTAAGACTAAGTTTGATTTTTCTTTCTGGTGTACATACGCTAGAACTAGTATTGAGTTCTCCGGCTACAACGCTAGACTAGTATGAGTCCTCCTGGTCTACATAATGCTAGACTAGTACTGAGTCTCTGGGTCTACAATAATGCTAAAGACTAGTACTGAGTTCTAGTACAGTTCCTGTACTAGACTCCACGGCATAGTAACGGCTCGACTCGCTTTAGAGCGTTTCCACCGGCAAGAATGGTACCCTCGTACCATTTAGTCCCCGCTCTGTCGAGGTTCCAAGCGCAGACGATATGCAAACTTGGGCTTGCTATAAAGAGTTAATGTTGATTAAAAACTATTTAAATAAAGTAAATAGTTGAATGTGACAAAACGCTAAATAGCCGCGTCTGTTAAATAGAGAAAATAAATACATTGTTTGTGAACATCACGGTATTTTTTTTCGCTGTAGAAAATTTAGAAATGTAATTACTTCATTGC
Source organism: Coryphaenoides rupestris (assembly GCA_002895965.2). Taxonomy (NCBI): domain Eukaryota; kingdom Metazoa; phylum Chordata; class Actinopteri; order Gadiformes; family Macrouridae; genus Coryphaenoides; species Coryphaenoides rupestris. Next base: position 14,225 of record PIJE02006146.1, read on the forward strand.
TGATGCCGACCGATACACGCGCCAACATCTGAGTACTGGCATTTGTTTTTTTGTACCACTGCTAGACTGGTTTATGCGTTTAAAGTCACGAAAACACATCAAAATAAACAAAAGCTTCGCCCACAAGAGGAAGAGGAGTTGCATTGGTGAAACTTCCCCTCGCGGTCGTATTTATTGCATCATGTTTTACTTTATTTGGGAATTTTTGGATTTTTTCATTTTGGATTTTTTAAGCCCATTTTTTCTCCCAAAACAAAGGCTTATTAAATCTAACTCCTCTCCTCTCACACACACACAACACACACACACACCCCACCCCCCCCCCCGACCATCCAACAATTACGCCAAACAAGCGTTCCAGGGTTTTTCCTCCGGCAGCGACAGCTTAGCATTCTTCCGGAAAACGTAGCTAACAAGACGGTACCCGAAACCACAGGCGATCAGTGGTTCATGGGACTAATCATGGTTGAAGGATGTTCTAAAAAAAATATTAATTATATATATATATTAATATATATATATATAATATATATATATACTGTGTATATAATAGGGATTACCATTATAAATCCACGACAATTTCATGGCTTTCGCCTCGTCTCTAAGCCGACAACACATATAGAAAATACGAGGTCAGCAAGAGATTTAAATTAATGTCAGTTTGGTAACACTGTGATTAAAGCTGCAGTACTGTAGTATAATAGTACACTGTATATGCAGTACAGTTGTAAAGAGTGCAACATTTTGAAACTACACGACAGAAAGAAGCAGAAATAAAGAATAAAAACCTCTCTCTCCCTTCCCAAGGTTTCTCCGCCATTGAGAATTCTAGCGTTCAGTCACACACAGCTGTGATTGACAGCCAAGATCGATTCCCTGACCAATCAGGGAAGAGCTCCATTGATCGGTCGGAAATTAACCCGGGAACCAGACAAAAATACTAACTCGTCTCATTACGAGCAGGCGGCGTCGACGAGAACAGTCTGTAGCTCAGGAGATATAAGAGCGGTTGTCTGTCAACAGGAAGGTCGCTGGTTCGATCCCCGGGCTCCTCCCCCTCCTAGCTAAGTGTGGAGGTGTCCCTGAGCAAGACACCACCTAACCCTACCTGCTCCTGACGTGTTGGTTGTTACCTTGCATGGTTGACACCGTCGCCGTCGGTGTATGAATGGGTGAATGTGAGGGAACACTGTGAAGCACTTTGGATAAAAGTGGTTGATAAATGCAATCCATTTACCATTGTGTCCGACTCACTGATCGCTGACGGATGTCTACGGCATTTCCAACCAATTACACCCAAATTATAATGTCTCTTAAGTCTTAACCTACGGCACCTGCTGGGCGATTGCTCAGAAAGTGGTGGAGCAGTTTGTGCTGCGGCTGCATGTGACTCAACAACAACAACAACAAAAACAACACAACAAAGAAGAATTGCATTAATAAACACCGGGGCGACTCAGAAGTGCAGCAGCACGAGGCTTTATTAGTGTTGTGCTCCGTGAACCGGGAATCACCCGAGACGTCGTTTGTGCGACACTCAGCGACGCGAAGGGGAAAACGATTCCGCTGATTTCTACTTCCTGAACGCGCGGCCGCTGCACAATTCTGATTATTGCTGTATTCACAAACGGGACGCGAGGAACGCACACACACACACACACACACACACACACACACACACACACACACACACACCCAGCACGGGAACAGAAGGTAAATATAACAAAACACACACTGAGGCTGGCGGTAAATTCAAATTCAAACTTTATTGACAATTTGCGGTACAAAGGAGCTCCACGGTTCATTCTGGAAGGCCACACGCGGGAGCGCTGCGGCGCGGTATAAAGAGCTAACGAAAGTGTCCGTGAGGGGGCCAAGA
>PIJE02006147.1:0-16099 GCA_002895965.2 Coryphaenoides rupestris
GATGATCCTCACCACACGTTGGTCCAAAGTTGCAGAGCAGAGCAGATGGTGAAGGCTGACATGTCAGAGATCTTCCTCGAGTGTGTGTGTGTGTGTGTGTGTGTGTTGATGGCTGGTTTAGCCTACCCTGTGAGCCTTCATTACTCTCAATGGATGCATTGAGACAGGTGTGCAGCCGCCACGCAGCCCCAGAGTCTAATCAGCCTGACGCACCTCCACAGCACACACACACACACACACACACACACGGCCACACACACACACACACACACTCCACAGTATTCATCAAGTCAAGCCTCTGAGCCACCAATTAGAAAGCCAAGACATGTTGATTATTGTATTATTGAACAATCAGTAGATATGCAATCAATCTCCATTCAGACTCCATTCACATTCAATTGACGTCAATTGAAGAAATGTGTGTCATGGTAGAATTTTCTTAATATTAAGAATTTAAAATATCCATCTTGAAAACTAAATTCAAAACATTTTTTCTAAAAACAAATATGGTTAGCCCTCCATATGATATATGATATGTGCCCTCCACATGACGTATGATATGATATGGATTGTATTGATATCTGATATAAAAATTACAGGAAAATAACACTGTTTCACATTCTACCCTCTTTGTTGAATTATTTGTACAAATTAAACCAAAAAGAAAAAAAAGTGTGTCTTTGAATTAGCACAGCGTAGCTACGTTGCAACCGGGGAGGGGCGGGGAGTGTGGGAGGCTGGGTGTGGTGGCGCGGTGGTCCGCCGTCTATCTATAGGTTGCTGAAGAGCTCGTTCCTCTTGCTCCAGTCCATGGGCGGGGCCTTCTTGGCCGCGCGCTTCTGGTGGGCTCTCTCCTTGGCCTGGGCCAGAGTCATGCTCACCCCCCCCGCTGAATCCGGAACCGTCTGGTAAATAACACACACACACACACACACACACGTCAGTCCATCCCCAAAGACACAGCACATGCTACACTATTAGCGTTGTGAATACATATATGTCTATTGACTATTTACAAGTATACGTCTTAGAAACAAAGGAATCTGTAAATAATACAGAAAAATGGCGGGAGAGTTTCTCCACATGTGACTTGACGTGTGCTCGCAGAGGGGGCGGAGCTCAGCGTACCTCCGCGGTGGGCAGGGAGGCGTTGGAGGAGCTGCTGGATGAAGAGCGACTCAAGGGCACGCCCGGGTCAGCTGATCTGGTCTTACTGTTCACCTGCAACACGCACACACACACACACATATCTGGTGCATTTAATTGAGGTGTCCACTAGGGGGCAGCAACACCACCAAACAGTTTCTTACTTTTCAAATCAATAGGGTGAAGTCTTGATTGTGCATGTTTGAAAGTTCAACTATTTAGAGGCATGTAATTATTAACCACTGGATTATATAATTATATCTTAATCTATTGCAGTATTTAATCTTTTTAAATGGCACTTCCTGCAGTTGTGGCGTACGCCTCGCCACACGCGGCATCAAGCAATATTTGCGCACAAAAAAAACACACAACATAAAAACGTGTGCTAATCTCACTGCTAAAAATAAAGGTGTTCGGGAGGGTGTACGGTAAGCAGCTTTGGTCGGGCATTACAGCCGAAGTAGCCGTGGCGACCGTGCGCAGGAAGTTCAGAGGTAGCGGGGTCGGGCAACGGGAACGACACGAGGATCTCGGGACGGGCGGCTAAAACGAGAGGCCCTTCAGTTTTATAGGACACTCTGGGCGGCCAAAGGTCTGAACGCCCGGAGAGAGACTTCTTACATAACCCTGGTGGGCCAGGTGGGGAAATGGAAAACTTCAGTCACTCAGGGTGTTTATCTTTATGTACCACAGTGATATATTGCTGTCTCCCTTTCAACAAAATGTACTCTTTGCAAGTCGCTTTGGATAAAAGCGTCTATGCCCGAAATGTAAATGCAAATGTAATGTAAATGTAATAGGCAGAGTGTGAAGTGCATGTCACCACCACCCGCTAGTCTGCTAGTCTGCTAGTCCGCTAGTCTGCTAGTCCGCTAGTCTGCTAGTCCGCTAGTCTGTCCATTAGCATAATCCACCTCATCCCCTCCCCCTTCAACTCCAACATCAACCCCAAAACACCCCCCACCCCCACCACCCCCTGCCTCCCTCGGCTCACTGGTCCACTGGTGCCGGTTTGTCATAGTGGACGGGGCCAGCCAGGAAGGTCATCCTTCTGGTCGGTTGTGGGTCGGTGGGGGGCGGGACAAATCACTATTTTCCCCATGGTGTGTGCTGTGTGTGTGTGTGTGCGTGCGTGTGCGTGTGATGTGGCGTGTGCGTTGTGTGTGGTGTGAGCACACGGTGTGTCATATATAGAGCCTATGCAGAAGCGCGGTTGCCCCCTCCTTTTAAACAGTGTTTACATTGGATAATTCCTGAAGTACGCACTCACTCACTGCTGGCTTCCCCCACACCACACCAGCGAGGCTCCAGGACACAGACAACAGACACAGGACACAGACACATCAGACACAGACACAAGACACACAGACACACCACACACACACACACACACACACACACACACACACACACACACACACAGATAGATAGAAGGACAGTGTCCAGGCCTCCTAATCTGGGAGCAGGAATGTTTATTTATCATCTAATCTGAGCTGCAAGTGGAACGGGAAGACACAGGGAAGCACTGATAGGACGCACCAAGTGTCTGTTGTGAAGCCCAGGCGGGTAGGACTAGCATGGAGTTCTTCTCCACAGGCCTCTAGGTGGGCCACGTTAGAGACTAGCATGTAGTTTCCTCTCACAGCCTCTAGGTGGGTCACGGTAGAGACTCGCATGTATTTTCTCTCACAGGCCTCTAGGTGCGTCAAGTTAGAGACTAGCATGTAGTTCCTCTAACAGCCTCTAGGTGGGCCACGGTAGCAACTAACATGTCGTTCCTCTCACGGCCTCTAGGTGGTTCATGGTAGAGACTAGCATGTAGAGACTAGCATGTAGTTCCTCTTAGCGGCCTCTAGGTGGTTCATGGTAGAGACTAGCATGTAGAGACTAGCATGTAGTTCCTCTAGCGGCCTCTAGGTGGTTCATGGTAGAGACTAGCATGTAGAGACTAGCATGTAGTTCCTCTAGCGGCCTCTAGGTGGTTCATGGTAGAGACTAGCATGTAGAGACTAGCATGTAGTTCCTCTAGCGGCCTCTAGGTGGTTCGCGATAGAGATGAGCAAAAAAAGTGTCGAAAAGCAAAAATCTTAAACACTGGCGTTCCCGTAAAAGGCATATTTTCTACAGTGACTCTATGGGATACACGGATATGATTGGTTCCCTTACAGTGCCAATGACCCAATGTATGACATCGTATCCTGATCGATAATCAGATTGGATGTGAGACGACAGGACAATTGGATGTGAGATAGTTTTTGGTCACATCAGGGTAATGGCTGCTGGGTCAGGGTTTGTAGTGGCTGCACTGTGATGGGGAAACACGAGAAACAACCGCTCAAAACAGCAGTACTACTCACGTCACCCATGGATGCACGTGATACCCCGTTCTGGAAGAGGTCCTGAGAAATGGAAAATAAGGAAAATAATGAACTACAGTACATTACACTCTGTCCCGGTTTATTCCGCTTATACCACAGTTACCACAAATTATTAGCTATTAGTTACTTTCTTTTCATCTATAACATTGGGTTTTTTTTGCTGTGTTCATACTGTCTGCCTTTTTTTGTGAAGAAAAAAGCCCTGGAGCGTATTTTGTGCTGAAAATGAAAGTGGATCTCTCGTTTGTTACCATAACAGCATTGCTCACTTCGATATATACAGTGTCGTACTTGTGGTCGACGTTGTGGTACTTTCTACTGTTGCACTTTCTGATATTCATTCCACCGGTAGGGAGAATGGTAACGAGAATGAAAGCGCCTGAACGGTCTGTCTGCCTGCCTGTCTGTCTGTCTGCCTGCCTGCCTGTCTGCCTGCCTGTCTGTCTGCCTGCCTGTCTGTTCCTACCTGTCAGGTGCTCCTCGGTGGGCGTGACGTTGCAGCTAGCGAAGAAGCTTTCGGCCTCGGGGTCCACCACCAGCATGGTGGTCTCCTCCCCGCCCGCCTTGATGACCGCCACCACCTCCGCATGCTGCATGCCCACCACCGACATGCCGTTCACCTGGAGGGGGGGGGGGGGGGGGGGGAGCATTGAAAAAGGTGCTGTGAGTGAGATTGCTGTTTAAAGCAATCATTAGAGTGTCATTTGTTAGAAATGCTAAACCCGTTTGTCAGCTATTACTGTGGGAAATGTGGTTTGTCTGTATGGGACTAGTTCGATTTGACCTTAGGGGCGCTAGTAGGGGTTAGGGGGGGTGTTTTTTAGGTTCTAGGGGTTAGGGGCTAGAGGTTATGGGCTAGGGGTTAGGGGGGCTAGGGGCTAGAGGGGGCTAGGGTTTAGGGGGTAGGGATTAGGGTTTAGGAGGGCTAGATTTTAGGGGCTAAGGGTTAGGGGCTAGAGGGTAGGGGGGCTAGAGGTTAGGGGGGCTAGGGGCTAGAGTGGGCTAGGGGCTAGAGGGAGCTAGGGGCTAGAGGGGCCTAGGGGTTAGGGTTTGGGGGTGCTAGAGGTTAGGGGGGCTAGGGCCTAAAGGGGGCTAGGGGCTAGGGGTTAGGGACTATGGGTTAGGTTTTAGGGGGGCTTAGAGTTAGGGGATAGTGTCTTGGTATAGGATGCCAGATGTTAACAGTACACAGCTTGGTATAGTAATAAATTAAGCCTTAACATGAGCTGGCAAGTAGCACACACACACACACACACCACACACACACACACACACACACACACACACACACACACACACTTTCTCCATCATGCAACTCCAAGGGAGTTGACTCATAAAATATGAAGCTTCACAAAGCAGATTTATTGGAGCGATCCATCCTTCCTGATAAGAGGCGATCAGACCCGGGCACACAGGACCTCTGAGGAATTCTGAGTGTGGGAGGAAAATCTGTGGTGGGAACGCCATCAGGAATCCCCCCAGCCCCCCCCCCCCCCCCACATACACACACACACACACACACACACTCATACACACACTCCCACTAGCTCCGGCATCGGAAAACAACAGAGCTTCCTATACTGTGAGTGTGTGTGTACAGCATGTGTGTGTGTGTGTGTGTGTGTGTGTGTGTGTGTGTGTGTGTGTGTGTGTGTGTGTGTGTATGTGTGTGTGTGTGTGTGTCAAGAGTCCCTGCTTCCTCTGGTGAGAACACACTCCAGGGTGTGTGATTGTGCTCACACTGCACATCGGTCAGGAAGAGCAGACCTCTCCACTCTGACCTGTGTGTCACTCACACTCTCAGTGGATTACACTGTGTGTGCGTGTGTGTGTGTGTGTGTGTGTGTGTGTGTGTGTGTGTGTGTGTGTGTGTGTGTGTGTGTGTGTGTATACAGTGTGTGTGTGTAAAGTGTGCACATGTGCGTGTGCATGAGAGAGATAGCGTGTGAATGCATGTGCTTCTGCAAAACATCTCACATTATGAACACACGCACACACACACGCACACACACACACACACACACACACACACACACACACACACACACACACACACACACACGTATATCTTGGCCCACCACCACACGATATATAACCCTCTGTATATACAGTATATAGAGTCAGCCAGTCAGCCAGGCCAGGGTGTGGCACTGTTCTACCTGCAGGATCTTATCTCTGGGCAGCAGGCCGGCCCTCTGGGCGGGGGAGTGGTCGTCCACGGCCCGGATGAACTGGCCCGGCTTGGACTTCTCACTGTGCAGGTTGAAGCCGTAGCCGTTGGCTGCCTTCGCCATGCGACACAGGCGGGGTCGCAGAGCTCCATTGGCCTCCTGCCGGGACAAGCATCACAAACATTACATAATAAGAAGAATAAGAATAATCATACTCGTCCATTTTTGTAGAACATTTGCAGGAACTCGAAACGCTGTAGGCAAAATGCGTTGATGCCAAAGAGCTAAGTAAACACAGACACACACACACACACACACGCCCTAGGAGCGAGATAATCATGGATATCTGACTTTCCCCAGTCAGGTGACAAGTTCCTATAGAGAGGTGTGTGACGTCACAGCAGAGAGCGCACCAACCGTGAGGTAGGAGGAGTCGGGAGGTGCAGACGTAGGCTGGTGGTGGGGTCTGGTGGTGGGGAGTTTTGTGTTTCCACTGAATCCAATTGAATTGATGTGACACATGTAGTGTATTCGAAACATGTCACCTCTTATAAAGCACAACAAGTCATGTTTCCTTGCGTATGACGCGTACTTTGCATGTCTTTAGCGTGCTCTTGTCTTATCTCGGACCCCTTCGAAAACAGAAGGTTCACCTCAGCGGGTTTATAATCCTATTGAATAAATCTATTGTACCATCATCATCACGTTCTAACAGAGAGGGGTCCAGTCAGCACTTTTTGCTGCAGGACTTGCCCACCGTGGAGCAGCAATAGCCTGACGAGGTGAGCTTTTCTCTGGTCACACAACTCTCTCCAGGTTCCCCCTGGTCACACAACTCTCTCCAGGTTCCCCCTGGTCACACAACTCTCTCCAGGTTCCCTCTGGTCACACAACTCTCTCCAGGCTCGCCCCTGGTCACACAACTCTCTCCAGGTTCCCCCTGGTCACACAACTCTCTCCAGGTTCCCTCTGGTCACACAACTCCTCTCCAAGTTCCCTCTGGTCACACAACTCTCTCCAGGTTCCTCTGGGCCACAACAACTCCACCTACCTAAGTGTCGAGGTGTCCCTGAGCAAGACACCTAACCCTACCTGCTCCTGACGTGTTGGTTGTTATCTTGCATGGTTGGCACCGCCGTCGGTGTATGAATGGGTGAATGTGAGGCAACTGTAAAGCGCCTTGGATAAAAACGCTGTATAAATGCAATCCATTTACCATTTACAACTCTTCTCCAGGCTCCCTCTGGTCACACAACTCTCTCCAGGTTTCCCCTCTGATCACACTATCTCTCCAGGCTCGCCCTGGTCACACAAATCTCTCCAGGCTCGCCTGGTCACACAACTCTCTCCTATCTAGAGACCTACAGCCTTCAGGAATTATGACCAGTTATCCATTAATGATTGCCGATGCGCAATTCAAGACATTTTTATAGAGCAACCTTTGGCCCTCTCCACTAGCGCGGCTATCAGCTGACGATCATGTTTAGCATAGCAACAGCTCATCAACAATGAACCATTTGCTGCTGACTAGCATGCTCACTTAGCAAACAGTTAATCCTAATCGTCATCGTCATCAAGACAAAACCCTTTGTGAGTTATTATGAGTCATAGAAGATCAGGCCCGGTTTGCATTTTCTTTTTTCTTTTTTAAATTGAAATGTGTATTTGTGTCACGTCTGAGCCGGGCTGAGAGGAACAGCTCTGAGGGTCGCCCATTGAACACAGCTACACGGAAAAAGCAGTTTGATAAACCTGTAGAAAAGTTGTACGTGTGGAGTGTTTGAAAAAAAAATTATAAACTGGGTTTATAGCAAATGACGAGTGAGTGTTAGAGAATGCAATTATCCTTATCTTGTTGTTACTGCTTCAGTGGAAGCTTGTCTGTTTCGTTTGTCGCTTGTGGCTAACAGGGACGAACCTGACCAGGGTTCATCCCTGCAAAACCACACAGCACACACACTCTCGTTGTCACGTTGCTATTGTAAAAGGCATCCATAGCTTGAGTTATTAGTCAGTTATTAGTCCAGCTGATAATGCTACAGCCATATTAAGCCAAGCTTGCAAACGCCATGATAGACAAACTGCCAAAACGTTTTCTTTCAGACATGTGTTTAATCCTGATCATGATCATGATTCAAAAATGTATTCACATTGATCACAAGTCATCATCTGAGATTTGTCATAGTTTTTCCAAGTCAAGAAAAACTGACCGTTTAATATAGACCGAGACGTTGTCATTTCCCAAACTTTTTTTGTCTGGTCACATATTTCCGTCCGCTGCCACACCAATTATCATCCCTTGCGTTGCAACACGGAAAATCTTTTCCTCTGTACATGCGTGAGGCCAATGGTCAAACGCAAGGAACTCTGGGAAGTGTGGGAGGAACTTTCCATTGTCGCTCATATAATTCTATTCCAAAGCCGTTCTTTCATGAACTGTTCTTCTGTCAAAAGCTAACATTGTCCCAAACAGTCACGTGACTTGGCGACCATTCTGTCCACGTGACAGTGGCGGCATTTAGTTGACACATGAACATCTATTATATACATATTAATATGCTATACCACATGATGTTCCAGTTAAAGTCATCGAGCAACTTCAATGTTTGTTTCAAGTTCATGTTTGGACAACTGCACTCGCACCCTGATGAACAGTCCTCAGAGTCTTGCACACACATATTTTCAGTGACTTCCATTAAAAAACGGCAACAACACACTTGCGCAAACAATATTACAGACATGTACACACAAAGCCATCCCCAACCTCCCCAACACACACAAGTAGTGTGAATGACAACCAGGTAATCCATTTACTGCCCACTGCAGGGAGGCGGGCTCAGAAGCCCAGCACAGTGCTCTCTCTCTCTGTCTCTCTCTCTCTCTCTCTCTCTCTCTCTCTCTCTCTCTCTCTCGCTCTCTCTCTCTCTCTCTCTCTGAAGGAGACCTTGAGATATGGTCTTTCCTCTCTGTCCGCCGCCACCCCCCCCCTCTCTCTTTGCCTCCCTCCAATGTCCAAATCCACGTCATGCTTAAAAAGGACCTGAGAAGAGTGACACTAGTAATAGTAAAACCATGTTGTTTAAACCAGTGAGACTAGTGACACTAGTAATAGTAAAACCATGTTGTTTAAACCAGTGAGACTAGTGACACTAGTAATAGTAAAACCATGTTGTTTAAACCAGTGAGACTAGTGACACTAGTATAGTAAAACCATGTTGTTTTAAACCAGTGAGACTAGTGACACTAGTAATAGTAAACCATGTTGTTTAAACCAAGTGAGACTAGCTGGACCTAGTAATAGGTAAAACCTATGTTGTTTAAACCAGTGAGACTAGTGACACTAGTAATAGTAAAACCATGTTGTTTAAACAGTGCAGACTAGTGACACTAGTAATAGTAAAACCATGTTGTTAAACCAGTGAGACTAGTGACACTAGTAATAGTAAAACCATGTTGTTTAAACCAGTGAGACTAGTGACACTAGTAATAGTAAAACCATGTTGTTTAAACCAGTGAGACTAGTGACACTAGTAATAGTAAAACCATGTTGTTTAAACCAGTGAGACTAGTGACACTAGTAATAGTAAAACCATGTTGTTTAAACCAGTGAGACTAGTGACACAGTAGTAAATAGTAAAACCATGTTTTAGAGTCGAGTATTCCCTTCTATCGGAGCAGTAATAGCAATGACACTAATACAATACTACTACTTTCTACTACTACTACTACTAATACTAATAATATAATAATCATAATAATAATATTGTTATTAGCCTATTAGTAGTATTATACATAATATTTATATAGTGCTTTTAGTGCTAAATATTCAAAAACGTAATAGACATGACATGAAATGTCATGTCAGCAAAATATGAATAAAATGTCACATTCAAACATTTCGTAGCATAAAAATGATGATGAGGCAGAAAGAGAGACAGGGATGTTGAAAGCCAGAGACACTTCACAGTATAACCTTAGTTAGGCCTAACTGGTGGCACGCACACACTCCACACACACACACACCACGTTTTGTTATGACAAGCATGTAACAGTGTGTGTGTTGAGACACTGAATCTGTACAGGGGGTTGTCACACACACACTCACTCACACACATGTGTATGTGTGTGTGTGTGTGTGTGTGTGTGTGTGTGTGTGTGTGTGTGTGTTACTGTCCTTGCCAGCTGCATACTCCACCACCTTGCGGGGAAAGTAAGGCTGCATCCAGTGACACTAAATGATGCCATTGTGTCCAAGCATGGGCGGTGCTTTTATCGCAGCTTTGGATAAACCAAGGTCCCTACCTCTGCCTTAATATTTAATCATGGATCGTTTGATCAAACATGGTCGCGCCTGTTAAACGAGAGAGCATCTGTGTCTAGCGTGGGGAGACTCTCTGCTTAAACGTCCGCTATACTCTTGTCGTGAGCTTGCTCATCGCAGTCCATCGAAGGAACACCCAAGAAGTTCTTTGGTTTCCACAGTGTTTAGATCGGTAAGCAAACACTTGACTAATATAATAATCATAGATGCAGACGAATGACAGCTACGTCATTGGGGCACTATTAATGCCTCCAACAATATGAAGGCTCAGGTCAGCAGCGACGTTAAGGCACTGTTTCATTCCATAGCTACCATTGTACACCACTTAAACTGTGAAGTCGCGTCCGCACTACAATTAGGCGGTAGAGCTAAATACCGGCCTCATCCAGTTAAACATGGTCTTAGCTGTAGGCTATTCAAGTGAACTTAGGCTGTTAGCTCTGCATTACGAAACATAGGACAGGCGATTGATGACACGCTCGTTTACAGACAAGCGTTAGACACCACATGTCCCATTAGTTCTGCAGATCATCTCTCCGCTGAAGTGAGCAGCAATACTTGTTGGACTTTGGTGGGGTTATTGCGATCGACAATGATGATGATACTACCTGCTTGTTCATCAGATAGTCGGGCAAAATAAACCTTCCAGGTTTACTTTGCAAATGTGCAGAGACCTCAAGAAGTACCATCTTAGCAGATGCGCGTGTGGTGTGTGTGTGTGTGTGTGTGTGTGTGTGTGTGTGTGTGTGTGTATATACAGTATGTGTGTGTGTGTGTGTGTGTGTGTGTTCATGTGAAATGAACACCACAGTCACCACCTCATGACAACTGTTTTAGGCCTTCATTTCATAACTACAATAATATTCAAAGATAATATATGGTTACTCTCCTCCACCACACACACCAGAAGTCCATATTTTCGAGTTTATTTCTAAACTGTGCGGCCAAGCAGTATACACGATTTATAACATTTACAATATGTATAGTCTGTCAACTTTATTTATCACTGTTCAGTTGTCCAAACTGTTGAGGAGTGGACAGAATCAGCTTGTGGGTCAGCATGCAACATCTCCATATATTACAAGTAACCACTTTGTTATTTTTAATCTAATTTATATTAATAACTAACTACAAACAAATAGGGAGTCACCATGAGCGAGATGATGGATGGGGGTCATGCCTTATAATGAATCATGAACGAGTATTGATCAATGATCAACAATCACTGACATACAGTATGATAAGCCCTAGCAGAGGGGCTAAGTGGTAGGTGGTAGTGTTGACCCTCGCTGACTCTGGGTGCTAAGAGAACAGGAGAGTTGATGGCGAGAGAGAGAAGATAGAGAAGAGAAAATATAGAGAGGAGAGGAGAGGGAGAGAGAAGATAGAGAAGAGAAATTATAGAGAGGAGAGGAGAGGGAGGGAGGAGAGAGAGAAGAGATAAAGAGAAACGAGAGAAGAGAGAGAGAGAGAAGAGAGAGAGAGAAGAGAGAGAGAGAGAAGAGAGAGGGGGAGAGAGACTCTTCAAAGGAACTGCTGGGATTATTGGCACTGAAATATAATTATAATCGCTGTCATGGTAGCGAAAAAGACCCTGATGGAATCTTTGCAGAAAAAAAACTTGTTTTTTAGGCACAGCTTCCGGCTATGAAAGAAAATGCTACTCACTGCTCAATGTTCTTTGTCGTGTGTGTGTATGTGTGTGTGTGTGTGTGTGTGTGCGTTTGCTTTGTGTGTATATGTCAACAAATAAGTTATAGAAATAGATGTGTTGCCCGTGAACTTCTTTCCACGAAAGCGTGTGTGTGTTTGTGTGCATTTGGAGAGTCGTCAAGCGCAAAGGAGCTGATGAGGCACGTCTCCCACGGAGGGCGTCAACAGCGGCGGACACACTCGGTTCAGGAGTTGCCATTTCCGCGCTCGTCTCCGTGATGACGGCCGACGGAAAGGTCATTTGTGCATTATTATGGAATGGATCAAAAGCATTAGATTTAACTAAAAAACTCAATTGACTACTATAAATGAATATATATAGATATATACGTATATATGAGCGTGACAAGGGTATTTACTTAAACTTTACTTAAATAATTAAATTAATAACTATAGAAGGCAAATGAAGGGCTTTAAATGACCCAAACCTCCTCTACAACCTCCTAACAACTTCGACTCCATCGCCTGATTTATTGCGTTCTGTCAGAATAAACTTGAGCAAGGACCAAAGTCAACTCCATTTATAGCTTCCACCGCCGCAGCCAAATCAATAAAGTTCCCGGTCTAATTGTTCGGGGGAAAAAAAATGGATTCCGCACAACGTGATAAGGTGTTGTGAAACTCAACACCGGGAGAGCTCGGAGGGGTGAGGTAAGACTCAACACCGGGAGAGCTCGGAGGGGTGAGGTAAGACTCAACACCGGGAGAGCTCGGAGGGGTGAGGTAAGACTCAACACCGGGAGAGCTCGGAGGGGTGAGGTAAGACTCACAGCCGGGGGGGGGGGGGAGACTCGGAGGGGGTGAGGGTAAGACTCAATATGAGAGAGCTCGGAGGGGTGAGGTAAGACTCAATATGAGAGAGCTCGGAGGGGTGAGGTAAGACTCAACACCGGGAGACAAAACACAAGGACAAGACATCTAAAAAAACAAAAAGACATACCATTTGATTTATGTGGAAGTGTGAACTCGTTAAAACCGCCCGCATTAAAACCCGGCAGCCGACCCTCTCTCCCATCCTTCTCCATCGGCTGACATTTTGTATCCACAAGTGGAGAACAAATTGCTATTTAAATCCTGTAGTTCGCCCCCACTCTCTCTCTCTCCAGCACACACACACTCACTCTCTCTATTCACCCTCTATGTGTGGGACTGGGTGGTGGTGGTGGTGGTGGGTGGTGGTGGTGGGTGGTGGGTGGAGGTATTTCAGGGTCCGGGTGGAGGCGTGAGAGTGTTTTCTCCCCGGCCCAAGGACAATGCCTCATTCTGCTGCAGCCAGCCTCCATGGTAACCGATAGGCCTGCCTAGTACCCCTACCAGCCCCCCCCCCCCACCCCCCCACACACCACACACACACACACACACCACCACACCCCCCTACCCCCCACCTCACCCCCTCCCCTCCCCCCAGGGACTCACTCCTTCTGAGGCAGGCAGCGCGGTGTGGGTGGGACTGCCAGAGTCAGTTTGCAGGGCTGCAGCTACAGAGTTGAGTGTTACCATCATATGATGATGGCATGCAGTGTGGTCTCGGAGGACGGAACCTGACTCAGAGTCGGTGAGGCGCAGTATCGACAGGGCCGCCTTATAGCTGTACTCTTTGATGGGGCTATGCCAGGTACAGGCCGACAGAAGACTCAAGTTGAGCGACCGCAGGGTGAAATGTTTCCACAGCTACTTGACCTTACCTGACTATTGCACTAAGTGGCATCCTAAGTTTGTATACCAAGTAACGCTATGAATGAGTGTAATGTGTCAATGAGGCTCCATTTGGTGTCCATCACTCATGAAGAATGAAAGGCCTCTGGCGGTAGTCCTGGGAAAGCCACCGAAGCACTATAGTTCACCTCTTCCAGTTTTTACAGCCGGGCCTTGGACTCTGACCTCCCAGGTGGAGCAGGGAAATTGCAAAATACCTCGTGCAGGCATAAAAGCCCTCCTTAAAAGGGCCCTTCTTATGAAATAATAATAATTTCACGAATTCTTCTACATTTATAATCCATTTATAATCCATCAACAATACAACAAATGAGCTCTTTGGATTAGAGCTCAGAGAATTACTCTGATTACAGGCAAAATAATATTGTTTGCAAAATTTTATGAACGCCGACGCATCAGCACAATCTGTACAGGACTTTGTCCTGTCCAACACTTGCAAGAAATATGTTAGCCAATAACTTCCTAATGCACTTTGCCCCTCTATACCATAAAAAAGATATACCCATATATATATATATATAATATATATATATGATATAATAACCCAGCTACAAAATTATTTCACAACCACCTCAAGACACGTAGACGCTTAATGATGAGAGTAAAGCACAACAACAATTAAAATAAGACTATGTTATGAAATGAAAACAATCACTACATGATAATAATAATAATAATGTGGATAATTACAGGTCATTTCATATTGTTATGTGTATAGCAAGTGCTGACGCATGTCCAATTATCATCCTTGTATTCCTGAAGACTGCAGGCGTAGCGAATCACAACTGAGAACGCATTGTTTTGCGTCGTCCAAACACCTCTGGTTGAACAAGACAAACCAGATTAGATAAGTTGCGGGGGGACCAGCAGACCAGACATGATGCAGCCTGCTACTATCCCATGAAGTCTGTGTGACGATGGGGAGGACGTCTGCTCTCAATCAGAGGCACACTGCTATGGAAATGAGATGTAGCTCAGTATGAAATATGTCTTTGTGGATTGTCTGACTCCTAAATGCACCGTCTATAGGGACAATCTGATAATGACATTTGCATTGTTGGATAGGCCTGTGGTGGTCACATGGGCATAACACAGTAACACCAACCATGGGGAGTGAGTGAGTGAGTGAGTGAGTGAGAGAGTGAGTTAGATTGTTCGTTAGTTAGTTAGTTAGTTTGGGAGTTAGACATTTAGTTGGACAGTTAGACAGTAAGAAGACGGGTTTGACACTTAGGCAGTGAGTGAGTAGAAAGTTAGACAGTGAGTGAGTTAGTTACTTGGTTAGTTGGACAGTTAGACAGTGAGTGAGTTAGTTACTTGGTTAGTTGGACAGTTAGACAGTGAGTTTGTTAGACAGTTAGACAGTGAGAAGACGGGTTCGACAGTTAGGCAGTGAGTGAGTAGAAAGTTAGACATTGAGTGAGTTAGGTAGACAGTGAATTAGTTAGTTAGACAGCGAGTGAGTTAGTTCGACAGTGAGTGAGTTAGTTACACAGTGAGCTAGTTAGTTAGACAGTGAGTGAGTTAGTTCGACAGTGAGTGAGTTAGTTAGACAGTGAGTGAGTTAGTTAGACAGTGAGTGAGTTAGTTCGACAGTGAGTGAGTTAGTTAGACAGTGAGTGAGTTAGTTACACAGTGAGCTAGTTGGTTAGTTAGTTAGTTAGTTAGTTGGTTGTTTAGTTAGTTAGTTGGTTAGTTCGACACTGGGGGGTTAGTTAGACACTGAGTGAGTTAGTTACACAGTGAGTTAGTTAGTGAGTTAGATGGTTAGTTCGACACTGAGTGAGTTAGTTACACAGTGAGCTAGTTAGTTACACAGTGAGCTAGTTAGTTAGTTAGACAGTGAGTTAGTTAGTTAGTTAGTTAGTTAGTTGGTTAGTTCGACACTGGGTGAGCTCTCTTCAGTTATTGAGTAATTCCATCGGACCTCCAGACTGGGAGTGAGGTGGTTACCTTATTGGAGCTGACGCTGAGCCTGTGCAGTTGGATCTCTCCGTTCTCCGACGGGCCCGGGCTGGAGCCCCGGGACGTCCCGTTGCTCCGGCCGCCGTCGGGCACCGGGACGCCCTCCGTGACGAACTCCGGGCGGCACTTGAGGTCGTGTTTCTGCAGGAGCTCCGCGGTCTCGTTGTCCATCACGATGAGCGTCAGCGAGTCCCCCGTGGCGGCGCGGATCCTGGCGACCACCTGCTGGTGACTGGCGCCCTCCACGCTGTCCTCGTTGACGAAGGCCAGGCGGTCCCCGGCGAGCAGCCCGGCGGCCGAGGCCGGGGAGTCGGGCTCCACCAGTCGAATGAACTGGCCCGTCTTCCCCTTCTCCCCGTGCAGATGGAAGCCGTAACCGTCGGGACCCCTGAGCAACACGCACCGCCTCGGTCGGAGGTTTGACATGTTGGTCTTTATTCTGGTTCTTTCTGCTGTTTAAAAATGTGAAGTCGTGGTTAATAGAAAACCATGAAGCCTGGAAAAGTGAACACTTGTAGCGGACACACGCACACACACGCACACGCACACACACACACGCACGCACACACACACACACTCACTCACTTCCTTCCTGAGCGCTGAATGTAAAGCGACTGACTGACGCTGCGCTGCCTGGAGGTCCTCCCCGAAACTGTGTTGCAACCAACTAACACATCTGATCACCTCCT